>CAJQUW010006613.1:0-175238 GCA_907163375.1 Prostheceraeus crozeri | reverse complement strand
TAGGGAACGTAGTACATCATTTCCTAAGAGTGAGTGCCCGATCCGTCGACAGCCCGAGGCCTTGTACTGCACTAGGAAGTGAGACAGCTTCCGATACCCGCTCTTAAGCTGAAGACATCATTTCCTGCCCGAAGTGGTAACGGAACGCCGAGTCAAAGGTAGTGATCAGTAGCTGGGATCTAACCCCTCAAAGCTGCCTTAGACTTAGTTAAATTTCAAATCTGATAGCAGATTTGAACTCAGGATACTTGAAAACCTTAGTCTATATGTTAAAACTTTGAAAAAAGTGAAAATTAAGAATTTTTAAAAAATTCCGCATTTTACTACTCATACTACTTTTAAAAAATTTTATCAGTAGTAAAGACACTATCAAACTCTATCATACAAACTTTGAAGTAGCAAGATATCTTGCCTACTTCAAAAGATAGAGTCCTTTGAAACACCCGATATCGGGAGCTCAGAGCGACGACCGTCGCTTACCTCGTCTTTCGATGAAGTGATCAGACTTACGTTGTCGGGGGTTTATATATGCTCGGAAGAAAACTTAAAATGGCTCTATCTCCGAAAGTATTCATCGTAGCGACATGCGGTTTGTTGCAAACGATTCGTCTCATCATTCTTTACAATATGACACCTGAACCATTCTCATATGACCACGGGAAGTTGGTCCGTCAGCACATGTCCATGTAACATGCCACAAGTGAAAAAATTCCTAAGTGTGAGAGCTCCAGTGTGGTGAAAATTTTGAAAAATTTAAAACTTCCGAATTTCGCAAACCTCACTCAGTCCTTTTTCTCAAAAATGAGTTATGCCCAGTTTTAATCAAGATGAAATGTATTCTAAAAAGCTATCAGGAAACTGAGGCTTGTAATCATTATTTTAAACCTCCCAGAAATCCATTTTGTGAATTTGTCTCAGAAATTGTTCAAAAAAACTCATCAGGCATCTGACTGTAGCTTTGCCAAAACTCACACAGTCCATCAAATAGCTCTGCAAGAAACCTCACTCAGTCAATGAGAAACTACTTAATTATTAGATGTTTATCTTCATTTTTGCGGCTCCTAGTCGCAGCCGACGAGTCTTTGGTCTACATATTTGGAGTGCCAGCCATGGAGTGATATTAGATACGCGACAGTTGTCTCATCAATCATGCTTGACTATTCTTAATAGATATCATGAGAATCTTTGGTTATACTTTTTATTTCGTGACACTAGTGATCCATCATAATGTCTCAGTTCAGACGTGTTATGGTGAGGACTTCAGTGAATGACTTGCAATGTGTCTGTTAATGAATTGGTCGAAGATTACCATATTTCGGTTACTGAAAAGCCTTTTGGCAGGAAAAGGCATCTCATCGAGGGAAATACTGCGGCACGAACGAAGAAAATCAAATCGTTACAAACCGCAAACTGAAAGCTACCTGAAGTGAAGTGTAGCACAATAACAGAAATGAGTCGATTATGCCAGGCGTCCTTCTAAGTGAGGAAGACTGTGTAAAGTATAAGTTCACCTACTAACAAATATCTTTTTAATTTTGAACTGAAGGTGAAACGAAAGTATCTTAAATTGTCAAAGTTACGGTAGTAACGAAATGAAATAAGAGTTATGACAGAATAATTTATAATCTTTTAGTATTTTCCCATTAGAATTTCGTTTTCAAATTGCTTTACATGTATTGCTTTTATTCATTTGTTACATTCATCTGCTTGTTCTTTTGTCTAAAGCAAAGTCAGACTCTAACATAGTAGGATAAGCTCATGTAGGACCTACTTCGTTTGTTGGCTCCAAGTGTGTTTAGGCTCGAAATATCCGTAATGCATGGGGAGTTACCCAGGAAGGACCGATCTGCTAGTGACTAGGGTGGATGAAAGTTGTAAAGTAAGATATTAATGTACGTTCAGAAGTATGCATCATGAAATGACATTTCCGGAAATATTTTGCAAGTGCATCAATAAAGCAATCGTCTTCTATTTCAGCTTCCTGCTTTTTCAGAAATGTTTACTTCTCGTAGACACAGACAAGTCTAGGTTCGGTTAAGATTGATAATTCGATTTAGCTCTGGTTTAGGTCACAGATTGTTGATTATGCCTACTAAACCTACATATCGTGGTGTGTATGTTTGTTTGACCTAATCACTAATCGCAAGCCTATCGGTAGCCCACGCTCTAGGTTTAAATGCAA
This sequence comes from Prostheceraeus crozeri, assembly GCA_907163375.1. NCBI lineage: Eukaryota > Metazoa > Platyhelminthes > Polycladida > Euryleptidae > Prostheceraeus > Prostheceraeus crozeri. The sequence goes on along the minus strand of CAJQUW010006613.1, from coordinate 173,056 downwards.
GTTAATAGGGTATGTAGCTTTATACTTGACCATGATAAATATATTATTTCGTATATATTCACATGTGTAACAATACAAGTGAGAAACATTGAGAAGATATGGGAGTGAAGGAGTAATAATAGTATAGAAAACAATAGGCTTTGCTAAATACAATACATTTGCTAAACATTTTCTTAGGTCCCCTCTTTATTTTTTCAGGTTTCTTCGCTCATCTTTACGAACAAGGTTGAAAAAGTTTCGGCAAGATATGTTTATTAATGAAAAATACATTGACGTCCAGTCAGCCAAGAACGCCAGCGAAGAAGCAATACTAAGCTTCTGCTCGACGCGGCCTCTACGAGGCTCAATACAAAGTACAGAAAACTGGATAAAGAAGTAGTGAAAGTGGTGCCAGCAGTCATTCCTGCTCGATATTATGCATAAGTCGCCTTTCGAGTAAAATCGTCTTGTTCGTACTTTACCACAATACAGGACGAAATTTTCGTTGAAAAACGAGGAGCATCAAGAGAGAAATAAAGACCAAAGAGTATGATGATCATCATAGAGTGGATCAAAAGTTATTTAAATGCCGTGCAGAATGAAGTCACTATGGTAGGAATAAAAGATCCGTTAAGAGTACCTCCCACCAACCCTTAGTATTTCAAGAATGTGGAGGACTGTGTGGTAAAAAAGATCGTTCTTGACAAGGAGCAAACATAGCTATCAATCTCGAATTCAAGAGAATATTCTACTCAAGATTCAATCTTGGCATATCGGGAATCCTCGACAATGATGTTTGCAGCTTTTGCGAACAACTAGAATGCGGTAATAAATCCGAAAACTAATTCAGAGAAATTGCAAGAGCATATAAAAACTGAGTTTCGTTCCCAAAAGAAAAGCGAGCACATTTTACAAGGTTTTAGAACGAAGACTTCAAAATACCTTACAGTGATGCTTTGATATGAACAAATCAACCATTACCAAAATGCGTGTAGGTGAGGTATTTATTCAAGACAGGTTTGGCTTTATAACTATGACCACATGAATGTAGCATAAGGAAAGAGCAAAACAAATGATGACATACATATTCTACGTGGTGGAAGACCAAGCTGGGCGTGGATCGAATGAGGTATCAAGTGCCATTTATTAGATTACTTGACTACTTTGACAAGGATTTAGAAAGTTCGCCTGCTCCTCAAACGAAGTTGCGACTATTTTTGATGCTTGTGCCTCGCGAAATAAGAACAACAATTGTGATTAACTGCATTCATATTTTTTAAGAGGCAGCAAAGTAATCGAATATGTAGTTCATTATTTTCCTGTTCGTGGACTATAGTATCATGCCACGATCGAGGTATTTGGTCGAATCGAGAAAGACTTAGTCTTCAAGAGAATATCATTTCTGCCTAAGGATATTATGACATCTACAGTAACCCATAGGTCATGTCACGCACAACTCGGCGACGATTGGAATCTCCGTGATTATCAGATCTGTATCCGTGAATATAACAAGCCTCGACTCCCATTCAAAATGAGCGATTAGCAGCAGTTCTATTACGCATACATAAAACTGATTTTTCTACTCAACGGAGTCGTATTATGCAACACCATCAGGACCTCTATCATCAAGGTTGGTGGAGAGGGAAGAGAAGAGCCGTCTTGGACATGAGGTGAGTAGCGCAATCAAAACATTGGAAAACTCAGGTGAAACGGCGAAAGAAATGACTTGCTAAAGTTGATGAAATATTTTTACGAATTCAGACGACGTTGCGCATAGGTTTTATGATTCGATTGTAATGATACGGCGAATACTGATGCAGATGTTTATTGATCGTTACTTCACTGATGAACCATATAACTGATTTTTATATTTTGAAAGGCTTGTTGTATTAGGTTTGTTTGCGTTTTTTCTAAAACTCACCAGTCCAGGACGATGAGTGAGTTTTGCGAGTTTATCGTTTTTATATCGTATATATCCTCCTCTTTAATATAGAATATTTGTTTTAAGCTACATATGCATTCATCTAGCATTCGAATCAAATAAAAAAACCTTAGTTCAGAACTAAAAAATACTGATTATAATGAATAAGAAACAAAAATATCTTAGCTTTTTACTCTAAAAAATAAGGGAAAATGGACCATCTACGCATCAGCGCTGTCTGAGTTTGTGCAAAAAAACGCTCTCTCAAATTCCACACTCTTGGAAAGATTTCCAATATATTTTCATCCTCATACAAATGATCCCACTCTGAATTTTCATTCTTGAAACTCTAGCATTTTTTTCTAGGTTTATCGTGACAAGCGAGGCTCTCGGACCTAAAATCTTTTGTAACATCGCTCTAACTTATGATTGAACGGCGCTGGCTGCGATTGACGCGCTTTGGCCAAAAAAAAAAACTGTGTCGATAGTCGTATGCTTAGTTTTTTCTCCTCTTTCAACCGAGTAGCTGTAAGACAAAATCCGTCCACTAGAACCAAAGTTAGAAGATTGCTGTCGGGGGGGGGTCAGTGAAATTTGATGAAAAATGTTTTGGTGACGGTCCCAGGTCGAAATTCCACACTTTGGAAAATTTTCAAAATTTTACCCATACAAAGCCACTCTGACACTTAGGATTTTTTCAGGTGAGCTACGACAGTCCACCCTCCCAACCTGGCCGGCACACCACGCCAACCTAGACACCACATCACCGCGCGATATACGACGGCCGGCCAGAGGGGGGGGACGTCAGCGAACCTTTCGGACTCACTTGGCCGGCACACCACGACACTCTGTCGTTCCAGAGGGGGGGGGGGACGTCAGACTCAAAGCACCACGGCGGCCGACCACGACACTCTGCCGTTCCAGAGGGGGGGGGGACGTCAGCGACGGCGGCCATCTTGCGCGGTCCAGAAGTGGAGTTTTTTATACTTACGACTCACTATAACGCTGTATTTTTGACATTCTCTTCAACGTAATTTACAAATATTCATGATATCATCACTGTCGTATACTACTATAGAATGCAAGTTAGCGTATGGATTCGTCTTGTCCACATAACTTCTCAGATACATGATGCTTTCTTTTAGCCGGCGCTTACTAAGGGCTCTCAGGATGATGAACTCTCCAAATGAATAAATAAGTGTCTTGGATGTTGAAATTTCTCTAAAAACCTACGATTTTCCCCACAATTCGTGTTACTCTTGTTCTAGTATCAATATGGCAATAGCTCTATAATTCATTTGGTTTTACAGTGTTACCGCTGCTATGAGCTGATTTATTATCATCTGAAGCATCAACAGGGAAAGCCACGAGCACTTTTGAAATCATATGTCCGTTTAAACAAGAGAAATTTGTCCATTTTAGATATCTGTATGTGAAATATAGCTTGTCTAATGCATATCGCACCAATTTTGCCTTATTCAACGATTCTGGCGGATACATATCTCCATCAAACCATTTACTAGTCACTCAGCGGATGAAGTACTAATAACTAACAGTGATATGAAGATCTTCAGTTGGTGTGTAAAATATCTTTTCACATTTATTATTTTCATACTTTCAAAACATTATCGATCAATTCATTATTTTCTCAGTGGTTCATGCTCCGGTGACACAATTAACTTGGAATGCCCATTCTCATCTATTCCAAGTCTTTTTGGTATTTATTATCGATCTCAGAATCAACCTTCTTCCTCTGACATGTTTACAAATTCGACGTCATTCTATGTCATTGATGTCGTCAAAAGTGAAGAAAGGATGCTTGCTTTGCTAATTAAGCTGTTCAAAAATTCATGATTCAATATGAATATATCCATGGAGTCTTGAGATATCATTCAGCGAAAACCACTAAGTATTATTACATGACTTCTATGTATCACAACAGCTCAAATCTACTCATATGCTGTATGGTTTTCTCCCTCGCTTCGGCTCGGAGAATACCGTAGTTATATTGTCGATTCAGACCGGGTAATACATCGAAGTCGCCACAATGAAGTTTTTCATTGCTTTACAGTCGAACCAAAGCTTGTCATAAAACGGCCGTTTCTCATCAACTTCTTCTTTAGAAACATTAATTAGCTCGGTCATGGTGACGAATGACTGCGAAATTGTGTAAAAATCTTCAGTGGTTCTGACATCAAGCTGATTGTGCAGAATATTCCTCCAGACATTTCCAATTCCACCGTGAGCTCCATTGCCATGATAGCTCTCTTGAAAATTCCATTCAGTTTCTTTGAAAAATGTCAGGGCAACCATTAAGTGGCGATTTTTAAAATGCGCAGCAGCTTCATCTGTCCACGAGATTAAATTTTGCGTCTTGCAATGAATAATAGATTCTAACCTTTCAATCACACACTGAAGAAATGTTTGCGTTTCGATAGTGTCATGGCCTGGTGCATCCGAAATCACTGCAATTGTTTTATGGGCAATGTCATCACCATCATGATAGTAAGCAACGCATGTGAATATCGTAGCACCTTTGCAAGGCTCCCAATGAGCCGCCCAGGGCTGTGGAGCCGATGCGTTATCTCATCGGCTCCGGCTCCACGACACTGATGTGAAAAGCTCCGGCTCGGCTCCGTCTCCGGCTCCGACTTCAAATTCAGGTTCTATCTATGCTGGTTATCCTGGATCCGTTGAACGGGTTTTTTGGATAACGGTGTGGCCTTTAGAGGCTTGCTACAATCATCAAATTAGTTTTCATTAACAAGCAACGACTTAAGTTAATAATAAAAATGATAATAGCCTAATATAATGACAAATAACATACTTGTCAAATATTTTTGCATGAATTGACTATCTCTGAAAGATAAAATAAAATTATAGCCAGGATTGGTTAAATTAGATAAAGATCTCCTGCACTGGCTAAATATAAATTGGCCTAGCCTGCAACCAGTCTACTACGAGGCTACCTACATTAAATAAGACCACATGAGTGATGATGATATACCTAATTAGCCGTCACAGGGGCCGAATAGTAGTATAAGCTTTTTAACAAAGCTTAAATATGAAACTGGATAGCGTATGCCTCTAAATAGCTTATAGGGCCTGTATCTACTCGAACATGGAAAGGATATCGGTTATATAGCCAAATATACCGCATCAATAAAGATATCAATTGCTTTATTGAATATTAAAGTGTATATAGGCTAGCTTAGGTTCTTATTGTTATTTGTTATTGCCTTTATTCAATAGTCTGTTGGTCCATGAATAGTATGATCGGTGGGTAGCCCACGACTCATCATCTGTAGAAATTGTAATTTAGATAGCCTCATTGCAGTGTAGGCTAGAAATGTACAATTGAAAATTATACTTAAAAAAATTAAAAATATCTAATTTAGGACAAGTTTTGTAATTCTATGCAGCATACTTAACAAGTTAAGGCCAAACTTACATTATATTAATTTCGTATTTTTCATTATGGCGTAAAGTTGCACTAAATAATTCATCAATGATTCATGTATATTATTATATTCAATTTATGTATAACACATTACCACTATTCCTCTGATGATGGTTAGGCTGATGAAACTGAACTCGGAGTATCACACAGTATGTTGCAGGGTGCTATGCATAATAAAAATTTGACTGCGAGCACCGATCAGAAATCCCATCTACTTTGCTAGCTTTCGAATGCGCGTGCGGTTTAATGTCACAGACAATAGAAAAGGGAGGTCAAGAGGCGCCTTTATTGAGAGCGTCTCAGTCTTTTTTTATTGTTTACATATAAGTCAGCATGATATCAACATAAAGTGTTGACAGACGGAAAAAATAATAATGAAAATTCTTGAAATCCACAGGTCTATGACATTTGGGGAAATATTATTACACGATACGGCTCTTGTGCAGTCCTCCCCCCAACCATTTTTTCTCTGGTCAAAAGATGCAGCACCATTGGATGTCCGTTTCAGCATCACCGGTTTGAGTGAAGCATTCCGTGCTGTTGTAAAAATCTACGTGGGTAATTTCGATGTCATGGTCGCAAACTTCGTCAGCAAGTCAACATTGTAATTTGCCTTCGGGTTTTTCGCATTGAAATATACCCTTTGAATTTTGAAGTCATAGAAAATTCATTGTGAATGAGATACCTTTAAAATAATAGGGCGCTACTAGAAGTGGCTGGGTCGCTTATTGCTATAGCCATGTGAGGACTTGTAGTCAGGTCATTCGTGTGAGTGTGAAGAGTTCCCTCCAATCAAAATTGATCAAATTGAATAATCGATTGTTTTGAAAAATGTAGGTGGGGGGACTGCACAAGAGCCTACAATACAATCTAAGGAAATTTGCATTGTCACAGATGCCAGTAGCTTCTGCCAGTAGCCATACCGATAGATGATAGCCTACATAGTAACCGTATTAGATTTAAGACATTGTGCAAGAAATGTAGCTATATTATCTTTTCTGACTGAACTGGAAATGTGTACATAAATGACTGGCGACTTGTCTCTAGGAATCTACAATCATCTAGTTAGCATGCATATAGCAAGTCTTCAAATTAATGGATTTTGGAGAATACGTTGTCAATATGGAAATTAGTCTTACGAAACATATGCAATAAAAAAATATTACACATGTGTGTAAATATATAATAAATATAATACAAAAGAAGGCGGCAACTGCAAAGAAAGATATCGTAGAGGACAGATCATTGGCATACTTAAAAGACATATCTTTAGATTTCAAATGATTTAATTTTTTTATGATGCCAATTAATAACTTTCAAAATTCTAGATTTATGTCAAAGCTCAAACTATCGGCTCCGGCTCGGCTCCGGCTCGGCTCCGGCTCCACAGCCCTGGAGCCGCCATTACTTCGTTTTGATGTTTCATCCCAAAATTCTCTGTAAAAGTCCATTTGAAGAAGAATGTCTCCCGGCTCCAGTCGCTCCTTATCATGTTCATGTCTCATACCGGTGGTGCACGAAATGCATCGTGTCTTACACTCTTAAAGAAGGTATCAACCGAAGAACTTGGTTTTCCCTGGCTCCAACCTTATAATTTCTCATGTATTTTGAGAGCGTGATGGTCGTGACCCTTTTGTGATGCATCACGACCATCACGAATAGTGATTACGATCGTCACGATTAAATTGTCTATTCTGGGTAAGTATAATAATTATATAAATTTATCGAAATTTCGTGACGGACGGACGTGACCAAAACACAACACAATACCCCAAAATCTGTATATCACAAATCATATAAGTATATATTCCTCGAATCGCAAACACATGAAAAGCTTATAAATGACATTTTCAATGGGTTTCTGTAAAAGAATAATCCAAGCATTTGTGCATCTTATACAAACATATTGTTGCATAATAGGATTTTTTCATATTATTTACTAGTAAATTTTAGGAATGGCTAGTATCTGACGGGGATATGTTTCTCAAGAAAAACATTTACGGATTATAAGAATAGAAGTGATATTCAATGACACGAAATACATCAAGAAATTTGGAATTAATTTTTTCCCCTTTTGGTTGACCTTCCCATTAAATGCCCTTATAGTGGTAGAAAGGTCATCAACTAGATGCATTCATTTCTGGTGTCGCGCTGCAACCTTTTTAGATATAATTTCCATTAAGTATATGTCGTATCAAAGCATCTCCAACTGCACTCATCTCGATCCATTTTTAATCTGCATCATCATGCATGTTGTATAGACATGTGTAGGTCCTATTTGGAATCACATAAGTCACGGCATTGATCTTCACGCAAGTGCGATGCTAAATATTTGCATGAAACGAGAAATTCAAGTGTAGCTTAGGGCCTATTTAGGCTTCGATCAATGATTCGTGATCTCGAATGGCGATTTACCGATACAGATTACGGAAAGCTTGACCTGCGGTGATTATCCCATTTCTATACAATTTTTATGAGCATGGCTTTGCATTTTAGAAACGACTTTTACATGAAACATCTCATTCTCATCCATTTATTTTAATCAACATTTAACGTAGATGACTTCAAACATTCCAAGTAAGGGTTATCAAAATTTGAAATGGTCCAGCAAATCTTAAATAGATCTACAATACCAAATCATTATCATTTTTGATATTCATTAATCTGATTGTGATTCTCCCATTTATATTCCGATGGTAGCTTCGAAAACGATTTGATCTTGTGATTCGACAAAGGTTGAATAGGATGCAAGAAAAGTTAGTTCATGTCGTCCATTTCTACATAATTTTGGAAAAAGTGTGAGATCAGACCTCCCATCACACAATATAGATTGTGCATTATTTTATTACTACGAGTACATTCTTTAAATTTCAAAACAACTTGTAAATATTTGCATCCCAAGTTGAAAAATGGAATCAGACCTGCCATTCAAGCCAGTATCAATTGAATCCTCAGCAAGCCTAGCTCACATCTCCTGATAACACCAGGATTTTCATTAAAATGAAAATGTTCTTCTCTTTCTACATACAGTAGTAGTATAAGCTGCGAACAATAAACTTATCAACTAGGGTGAACCTCGCCGCGCAGTCCGACCCGAAACTATGGCCCGCGCCCAATGTTCCAATGTTGCAACAAATCGAGTGACGTGTTTTAGAGCCACTAGTGCCTATTTTGAGAGCACTGCATGAGGATTTCCGAAAACGCAATGGGTTTTTGTGCCTATGATTGTGTTTAGACTAAGAAATTAAACAGTTTCATAGAGATCAGAGATCTATGCTGTTGTTCGCTCTAAGTTTAGAGAAGACATTAGTCTGGACTCTCTCTCGTTCAGGACTTCTCTGCCTATATTTTGGGATGTCTTCTGATGTCAATGACGCATAGCCTAATTTTTTTTTCGGAGAGTAAGATCCACTTGGGATGTCACCTGCTTGAATATGGATGAAATTGGACTGTTAGAAACTTAGCCCGTAGACGCATGAAAGAAAATGATGAAAGTTGATATATGTAAACACCGTTTTGCGATTCTTGCCCTTATTTTTGCATGATCTTCCTAATCCTTACATCAGCAGAGTGATATTCCAGCATGTCTCTAAATGATTCTACAGGTGATTGTGTGATTTATCTTTAATGGTTGACCATGTCATTAATTTACAAAAGTTGATAATCATTGTGAATTAATTATCTTTCACGTTCAAAGAAGACACTAGTCTCACGCCATAGAGACAACCACATGTCGCTTCTTAATTCTGCTCTATTTTTTAGACTTTTCATGACTAATCGTCCACTACTAATTGACACGATGATTTAGCGTCTGTGAGAAATGTCGTTGGATATTGTTGATGAGGATGTTCACCCTAAGTAAATGTAAATTATTGGAGGTTTTCCTTCTAATGATTCCTCAAACAAGCTTGCAAACAATGCAGCATTGAATGACCCATTCATATGCTTTGAATTAATATTGTTTCCGCATGTTGGATATATTTCATGTCCATTCTAGCTAACACACAGATAGCCTATCTCGCAATCCAACAATGGGAAGTTTCATCGGCGCAACTTTTGATAAAACAAATCGACCATCGATACCTTAAAGAAGCTAGTATGATTTACTATTTTGATTTGTTATTATTGACTGAGTGAATTACTATTAGTGATTATTCTTGAGCACAAGGGTATATCCTATCTATCACATCAACATGGTTAACACTGAAATGCGAATGGTTTGATTCAATTCAAAATTTTCTACTTATCGCGATCGATCAACATCGAAAATCATGATAAACTATTTTCTAAAATATATTTAAAACTAATTTATGTACATTCAATTGCCAAATAGAATTTTTCAGTGGTTTAGGATGGCCCGTCACGCACCCGTACCTTTGAGCTCACAGGCCGCACGTGGAGGCCCGCCGCGATGCGGGGCACACCCTAGCTTATCAACTTCATTTCTCATTTCAAGATTTATCTTTGAAGATCAAATTTCGTCCTAGAAAAAGTCATGTATAGCGTTGAGATTTTGGAAGAGGGAGATTTAGCATGATGTACATATGACTTCACTTCTGGTGCTGAAGAAATCTTGAACATTCAAATTTGAGACGCTTTGCGTAATTCTTCAAACTATTCGGCAGATACCTGAAAGAGTGATCATTAACACCCGAGCAGTTCTCATCGTACGTAGGAATTTCATGCGAACTTTTGGGATGAAACTTATTACCGGTAATATATCCTTCATATTAGGATGAATTAGGGCAAGAATTTTGAGGCAAGAATCAAGGGAAAAATGAGATCATTTTGGCCTGTGAGCATTTCTAAATTATTATTTTTGGCTTTAAAGATTAAAACAGAACCAAGCAGTCGAAATGCTCGGGAATAAATCCATCATCATAATTACAAGTACCGACTTGATAAATTAGTTGCATCTCTTTTGTTTTAGCACACTCGACAAGTAAAAATTCATGAATTCCTTCAAGCATACTTGCCCTATATCAAATTACAAAAACATCGGATTGAAAGTTATATCGGGCATAATGACTGAGGCGGATTTTTATATTAACAGCAACCTAGTACCTTTTCGCACCTTTCGGAGTTTTTTTAGACTGCACTCCTCCATTATTGCCACAAAATTGTGATACACCCATGATTCTCATGCCGCGTTACAAATTATCAGAGTTCCATGTTTTTAAGAATTTAGGCTCAGCTTTCCTAGGTCCTTATTGATCACAGATTCGTGATGCACCATGATCCTCATGCCGCTTTTACAAATCCGAGGTCCATGTAATGCACTTTTGAATTGACTGAAGACAGAGAAAATCGCCTTTATCTCAATTATTTTAATTTTGATCTCTAGTACTTGTGACATGTTGGAAGCGCGCTAGACTTGAACTTGGATGAAGATCAAGGAAACTAATATTCAGTGATAAAAGAAAAATACATTTGCTCTTATATTTTATGTGAAAAAGCTTAGCAGCTTTATAACATTGCGAGAACAACCGAGGAGAACTTATCATTCATTCATTATGTTTGTCTAGCGGTCACATCTGTCACTGGATTGAGGCAATAATGTTGTTATACTGCTCAATATACAGGGTGTTCGCGATCTTCTTGCGGATTTTTACAAGTTGTTGTTATGCAACATTACATTGGTCTTTACAATGTTTAAAGAACCAAAAGTCGAAGTACACTGAATACCTTTACTCAAAGACAGTGGAAGATGTAAAGACTGTATGTAAACTTGTAGAAAATTTGGAAACGGTAGATATCTGTGATGAGTACAAAAATATCCATGGTAGCTCCTATCTTCTAATGTATTAAAATTACCCGATATCTTCGTTGAGGACAAATAAGTTGTTTCCAAAAGTTTAACAAACAGAGATAGGAGAGTTTTCAGTCTTTGAATATTACATAGTCTTTGCCTTTACTCGAGTCCCATGTGACTTTTATCACAGAGTATGCGAAGCTCACGGCGCTTGACAAAGTGCTTTTAGAGCACGATAATTAACCCCTTATTTAATGTTTTTATGTTGTCCAATCGATAATGTCAGTCCTCGTTTCAATTCATGCAAATGTTTTTTGGGTGCGATGTATATTAAACACCATTTCGCGTCTAGCTCCATACCCAGAAGTCCAACAGTGGAACGTCTAGACTTTTTGGAGAAAAGGGAGTAGGACTTTTCCCGACCACTCAAACAATTATTCAATTTTGATGTCTGGAGCTCACCCTGTCCCATAATTGGTGCATCCATGTTCGATTTCATAGCTGTGTCTTGACTGAAAGTAGTTTGTACAACAAAATGCCTTTGTGCCGTTCTACATTGACTGTTTCTTCAATTACCTGGCAACTTATCCAATCGCAAGATGAGACCACAGAACAACAAATTGTCAAAGGTGATTTATTCGGTTTCGCGTCAATCAAGTGAGAGTTCGTGCGGTTGACATTCCCATACAAAATGTTGTCTGATCACTAAAACTGATATTGAAGATGAAATATAGGATCGTGCATGTTAAACTTTGAATCATCAAAAGATAAAATTGAAGCCGATTACGAATAGCTTAAGGTTTCAAATAGCTTACTGTAGAACTGTATGCTTCAAATGTTTGATAACCCATCCTTGAGTACATTGCTTTCGGGAAACAGAGAAATTCGACTTCGTGTTCAATCAACCCTTCTTGATGGAATCATCTTCGAAAGCTAAGATATTTACCATCTTGACAACCGAAAGCCTCCGCGCCTTGTGATCATCCACACATTTTCTCGGAGCCCTGGAGGGAGTTTCCATAATCGGCTTTTCCAAGAAATCGATGCTCTTGCTAAAGAGGTTGTCTGTCTGTCGATGTCGCAATTTTCACTACGTCTGACCTTCTCACGATCATGTTATCATAAAAGTGGCAACTGAAGCAATCTCAGTCACCTCTAGGAAGAGACCAGATAGAAAATGTTACATACAACACAGTTAGAAAAGCATGGCTAACGTCCAGCAAAGCAACCAATGCGCTCCATTCCATATGATTGATTTTATATCTAATGAAATAAAACTCAAACTTATTCATTGATGGTGCACCTTTTCGTCGAGTGCAGGCCTATTTGCATTAGTTCATTTGTCCAACAACTTTGTTCAATGCGCAGTGTTCACCCTGACATTACTAATAGAAATCTGCAAGAAGATCGCGAACACAGTGTACAATGTAACTGTCTGACTTATAAAGTGCTTGATTTCACTTAGCAAGATACATAATTAAAAAGAAGGGATTTCCACACAAGCCGATAATCACGATAGTTAGCGCAGACATTTAGAAATTCGCATCGCGCCAACTTCTCGAAGTCATCATTTTTTGTTGAGAGAACTTAATTTAGTCAATGTCAGAAGCACTTCTTTTTAATGAATTATCAACGAATGGATGCATGCTTTTATTTTCCTTATCTAAATATTCATCTGTTCATTCGCATGAGAGAAAATGACGAACATGAGTGATTCTTTACATGTGTATTCTCACATCACAACAATGACCCGAAGGATTTCGAAATTATAATAAGTAGAAGCAGCACTTCACTTAATGTGCAACGGAATATCTCAAATATCTACAAATTGTTATTCCTGAAACTTCGAAAATCTTGCATTTTCTCGATTCTCAATGATTCATGTGTAGAATCAATTAGATCGCGAAATTGTGATTTTGTGTCACACAGTTGTATCCACTTCCTTTCGACGTCGTTGGACGATATTCGTAATGAAGAATTCTCCAGCTTTGTAGGAAGACCTGACCAATGGTCCACTTGCAGTGTAGAGGAAGCCAAGTTTTTCCCCTACTTCTGACCAGAATGTAAATTTGTCTGGATGCACGTACTCTTGAACCTGAAAAATAAACCGCAACTATAATAATGCTTATTTCTTGTGGTAAGCACATTCAACATTTGCAGAAAAGTAAGAAAATATAGATTGTACTATTTAAGAAATAAAATGAATAGTTTGAATATGATCATTTTTTAAATTAGTCCGAAAGCGGAATAAAAGTTAAGAGTTCTCTCGATAAAGATTTATTGACCAAAGAAATAGTAGTTGAAGTTGAAATCAGACAGGGCCTTCACCATCGAGCTCCCTCTATCGGTCGATGTACAGCGAGTTTTTCAATCAAAGTTATTCATGAAAGACAGGCGATCTGATCCTGCAGACGTGTGTCTTTACTCGCCAATTTCTTTACTCGCCGACTTACTCGCCAATTCATTACACATGAGGAGAGGAGAAGCGTTGTTTGTCCTTCTAGTAAGTATTTTTAAAATTTTTAGACATTTTAGGATATAAAACTTTTCTTTTAAATCATACTTTGTACCTATTGAAAAGTAACTAGTCATTAGCTTGTTTTTTTAACTTTGTTACCTTGACGCACTTTGCTACGCTGAATTTGTATTAATCAGGAGGTGCACAACTTTGCATTAGCTCCAGTTATATTCTAGCAAAATGTCTGATTATGTCAAGCATCCTGCGGGGGAGCAGCGCCGTATAACTTTCATTTTTAAGTGAAAAAATGAAGCTTTAACGTTACTACTCCCCGATTCTGGAGGCTTGGACGGTGCTGACATAGCCTGAATTAGCTGAAGCGTTGTGGTAACTTTTAGTCTAGATGCCCTTCATGACGACTTCCAACGGCACCTTCGGGGCTCAACCTCTTATCCAAAAGGTCGCTAAAAGGTCATTTATTGAACGGAAATCTCAGATTAAATTTTCAAAATTCTACACGAAAAACGTATTTTGCTTTCGTCATGGTTCTGTTGTTGTGAATCTTGACGAAATTTTGAAAAACATTATGAATTGAAAAATCTCTGATAACATAACAACTCCGCTACGCTTACAGATATTATGTTTTCAAAGGAGTCAAGTGCTCAGGTGAGATTGTTAAGTCTTTGTTCTCGTGTGAGCGAGTAAATCAAGGGAGTTCGTCAATTCGCATCAACAACAGTGCTTCTTTACATCATAATGTGCTGCAAATCTTTAAAAATTGTCATATTTTATATGAATAAAGTCACAAACTCTCTTCAACAGTAAAAAAGACATCAACTTCAAAATCACAATGATGTCCCCTTAAAACGTGTAATAACTGTAGAAACGTAAACAAATTTGCTTCATGTGATTTCATTTAATTTCGAGAAGAAGAGAAAAATCCACTGTTGATTAATTGACTTTGATAATAACATTGCTAGCTATGACTTATTAATAATTGCGCAGTATGCACGTATCAGCAGCAGCAGCAACCTATAAAAGCAGACCTATAAAAAGTTGAATTGCATTTTCTACTATTTAATATCAATCGACAAAATTAGATAAGGTAGAAATCGCCATCCACTTCAGAGTAGATTGATGCCCTTGATGGAATTTCTAATTGTTGAATATTTCAGACGTGACATTTTCGTCGCAATATTTACGGGTGATATTAATATTGCCAGATAAGTTAATTAAGAGATATTCAATGACATCAAAAATGACAAAAATTTCTGTTGTATCATTTCAAAATATTTTTTTCAATGTCACTTCTTTAAAGGCTACACGCTCAATGAAACTTCAATTCATGCGAACCCCCGTCTTTATTCCTCTTTTTGGGATCGAGTCATGCTACTTTTTTTTAACAAAATGGGAGCGGAGAGAATAACCCGATTATGTTCTATTACAGATTTCGTTTCGATTCATTCGTAAAAAGCAATGTTCTGATTCTTAATCAGGTTTTGCAACGCAGTTTGGCCACTCAATCGTAGATAGACGTAAGATAGTTGATTGCAAAGAAGTGACTGCATGCATAAAATGACACATTGACGATTCACCAGGGCTGTTGCAAATAAAATGAAGACATTGGGACACTGTAGAACAAGAGATGGTGATGATTTCAGGTCTTGCATCTCGTAGAGTTATTTCCAGCACGTAATTCTTTCATAAAGAGACGCGCATACTTAATTCAGTCGATTTGTAGTCTGAACATAGTCATTACATACATGACGATGAGCTTGCTCTTAGATAACTTATGAGACAATATGTCATTCAAACCAAAAGAACATGGACAAGCGCATTCTAAAACAGACCTTGATGCAACACACAGAAAATGCAGCTGTTTTTGCTCACATAGCACTTCAGTCTGTGTGAACAGTAAAACACATTGATTTGCTTTGCTTTGAGATGCACTCAATATGTTCATGTAAGAAGTCCCAAGTGAGAAGTGTTGCACTAAGAATAACAGATTCAATTTTAGCGGGGACAAATTCAAATAAAAATTTCTTACATGATTTGGATAATCTTCGAGATTTGGAAATTTTTACCAATGACAGAAACTACCCAATGTAGGCTCATCTGCCGAATAGAAGCTCATGAACTTTTACATGGAAAAATGGCGTGTTTGCATCTAAAGAATCATTCGTGCATTTCATCTGCGTATTAAGAAACACACATAAAAGTGTACACATGGTCGAATATTACACGTAATTTTACTTTAGGACATTTTAAATGAATTGGCAAAAACACGAACCTGATGAATGTCAGCGTGTAATTTCTCAAAACAAACTAAATAAAAACTGGGGAGCTCTAAATCTGAAATATCGCAAAAAGATTCACATACCAACATTTTCATCTTTTAGATATTTGAGCCATTCGTGCCAATCGCGGATGTTGATGTAATGACAGATGGATTAATATTGATGAGAATCTTTTCTCTAAAGAAAAACCCAGAAAGTTTCTGAAAGAAGTCTAAATCAGGCTTATTATTCGAAGAAGTAAGAATATCATCACACATCGCATGCTTCAAACAGAGGAAAGACCTCGTCTTAGAAAGAAGAACGAAACCTTTCAATATTAATTATTTTGTACACGTCAACATCCCAACACGCAAATAATGAGCGTGCCATAAAGCTAATCAGACAGAAATCATCGAAAGAGTGAGCATAAAATGAGAGAGTAATAAGGGAATTGTGCCAAAATCTAACCTTCAGATTTCCTTATTTTTTCTACTACATTCAATTCAGAATCAAAGTCATCTAGGCATTTGATTCTATAAAGTAAAACACTTACTGACAACATCAATAATGTTAGCTGGACTCTCATTTCAGTAGATTCTTTTTTTGCTGAGACGGGAAAATTTGCTTTGCCATTTGCTTTTCTTTTAATGTCAAGATAATGGAAAGATAGCGGAAATGAATACAAGATGCAGTGTTTAGCACAGCTGCCGATCATTTTTAGTCAAATTTATGCAATTTAATATATTAATGCATTTTTTCTTATTATATTTTACGTATACGTAATTTAAGAATAGAATGGCTTTTCAGAGGACGATAAAAGTGCAAAACAATAGCCTCGCTGCAAAATCCATGAAATATTCACATTATTATACATAGAATTATCAGTGGCTCAGACTGCGACGAAGTGAAATCAGTAACATTTATGTTCGTTTACATTTTCATAACATAACTCAGAGATGGAGGCGGGTTTCTCGTTTGAGACGGGAGCAGAGGCGGCCTATTGAAAAAGCCACCTCGGCAGCACTGGCTTATGGTAGTGATATTGTTCAAATGCAGTCTATGCGAATAAGGTGCTTACTTTTATCGTCACATTATGAATGACGATGCAATCTATCGATATTGTATGTTGATATATATTCTGTAAATTTCAAAACAGCGTGTAAATAGTTGCATCCTAAAAGCAGAAAATGGGAAGAACAGACATGAATAGTTCCTTGCTAAGGCGGCAAAAAATTTAGTGCCCCTTGTTTTTCCATTAAAATGCTGATAATGGAATAGTAGCTTGAATAAATACAGCAAATTGCGTGTCATCTAATATGCAGTGATCTATTAGACCATTTTTATTCAAATTGCAGTCTTAAGCTAATGTGACCTTGCAAGCACTTAGTTTTGAAGTTTCCTGTTACTTGGAATAGAAGCCGCGACTTAGATTGAAACATTCTTGACTGCGGCTACTAATCCGAGGGCGGTTATTATAAAAAGTGCCATTCGAGTGATAGAAAGTTCATTAAATATTATGCATATTTACGAATGTGGTCTTTATCGGCATTGAAATTTACTATTGGTCAATCTAGGTGACAGAAATTTAACTGACAGATATATTGTCGATTTGATATTCAAGCGAGTTTTTGAAAGATCGACAAAATATGGCAACAAGTGTGTTTTATTTGAAAGATGCCCCGATTAGTCATGATGCGACACTTTTTGAGACGGGGTGGAAGATTTATTATATAATATTCCAACTCATCACATACTAAAGCTAATGTGTTGCTTGCTTACATCTAGCCAACAGCACTTTTAAAATGCTTTCATGTGCAAAGCTGGACCGCTACAGTTGGGCCATGGCCTTGTTGCATCTACAAATAGAAGAATATTGGCTCGGATGAAAATCTCGGAGCCGTTTTTGCCGATATGATCTGCTTGACAAGAATTATCTCAATAGTATGCACGCTACAGACTGCACATTTGCACACACGACCCTATTTTTCACAGAAACCATCAAAGAGACATGATTCCAATAATTGTTTGAGATATGTATTGAGAATAGTCGTTTTCTATTTAAAAAGGAATAAATTTATCAGGAGGAAAACTAATATCCTTTGCTACAAACTCTTCAAATTTTCGAATTTTCAATTCTGCTGTTCGATCCTCGTCATAGTTGAGTTAACAACTTTGGTGGTAATCAACAATTTTTTATAGCACTACATATAGTTGTACAATATCTTTGAGATCACAATTTGGACAAGGTATCTATAGAAATTTCATTGCGGAAATAAAGGGTTCCTACCAGACAATCCGTTTATTTCATAACACTTACACTTTAACCATTCTGTAATGGTAGAAACGATTACAAACGAGTGATGATGGAGAGGGACCATTGAGTATCTACTTTTAATGTAAATAAACATATAAATTGCGATACCTATTTCTATAACTTCTGTATTCTAGCACAATAAAAGCTGCGATGACGAAATGAATCAGACATTGAATTACCATGAGAGTGGACCACTATGACCACTGTGCCATGGTGGTCTACGCGGCACAGGTTCAGTGCTTGGCCTAGCGATCTCATGGTCCAGAGGTCAAGCCCCGAAGGTGTCATTGGAAGTCGGCGCAGGAAGAGCATCTTGGCTAGAAGATCACAACACTACAAATATAAATTGATTGGCTGGCGATGTGAAGCGGACGCTTCGTGAAATATATATTACGAGAATCAAAAAGTGAATCATCTTTTCTTCACAACAGTCTTCCCAAACCAAATGCCTTCGAGTTATGATTTGTCTTGCAATGAAGATAATACCGTATAATAGACGCAGTTCTCCAATTCCAATAGACGTCGGCGCAAATATGATCACAATTTAATAAATCCCGGTCTCCAATAGATGCAGGGTCTCAATGATAAAATGTTTGAAAAACAATCCAAGTATGCAGGAAATGTTGCCTGCAAACGTACTGGTACACCAACAATCGGGTGAGCTCGAAGATGATGCTTTGTGTTTCGGACATGGACTCTGACTGCAGTTGTTGTGACTCAGATGAATGCAATATTGATGGTATGTCTTGTCAAATAGATGTGCAAGTGTTTAAGAAACTATTTTTTCTTTACTGAAATGTTATAGAATTATTGACTTTACTCCTAATATCCTAGCGTAGATAGGTTAGCCTAAATCGCAAACAACATGGCCTGATTACTTAAAATGAATGATCTGCAAAAAAATCTGCAAATGAATGTAAAAAAGCCTGCGATAAAAAAATAACACTGTGAATATAAATGGAATTGTTGCGCGAATTAATAAAAGCCGGGGGCTTTTATTAGATGATCAACGGTGCTTAATGTAATAGGATTTTCAATTTATGATGAAACATCGGATTTTCACTAAAAAATGTAAGTCTAATTTCTGAATATTATTTATCTTTCAGAATGGGTCCGACTAATCAACTCACCGGAATACATCATGTTATACTGAAGGAAGTAATCTAATTAACGCGCAATGTGTGCTTCAATTAACTCATTCACAATTTCCACCGACTGCTTCGTGGTAAGAGAAAATTTGAGAGAAGCTTTTTCCTCGATCGCATCAGGAAACTTTATTTATCGGCAATTTCAAGAAGGAAATCATTTCGGTAATTGCATTAGTGAAAGTGTTCAAATGATCTCTTACCTTCTCGAAACTTTTCATTTTGATTTCGGAAGCTTTGTAAATTCAATTTAAGAAAATCAATGGATTAGTTTAAAATAAGAGTTCTTTTATCCCTTCGGTAATATCCCTAAGGCATTGCATTAATCTGATGATCAATTGATGAAAGCGTCAAGTTCAATTTCATCTGCTCTTCCTTTTGAAATAGATCCGTTAATTTCTACAAGGTATTATGATGTCATAGACAGACGTTTACAGGTAATCTTGATTGATCCCTCGAGCTTATGAGGGGATAAAAGAATTTTTAGAATATCTTAATTTTTAGAATATGAATAATTTTGCAAGCTTCGCTATTGCATAAAAAAGACATGATAAAGACAAGAAATAGCTTTTATAGATCTCGGAAATGAAACTATACTAGGTGTCGCAATAAAATATCTGGAGATAATATAAAACAATATTTCGCTCATTTCAATTTGTCGGTAAACCCCGTCTAGATGTAATTTCGACAAGATGTGGAAAATTTTACTTAAAGACTCCAATGCCGACAGTTTTACATTGTGTGTCGTACAAAACCTGTAGTCTATGCAATGCAGCCACGCATGACAGCCGCTAGTAGGAAATTCTATTCATTTTCAAACTATGAAAACTGCACATTTGAATCTAAAAAAATACTCAAATTGACTAAAAATGGCGGCATGCCAGATTGAAGAAATCTTCTATTATTTTGAACAATTTCTTAACTTCGATAAATGGCAAGTAATCCATCGGCACTCAGCATCAAATGAATGCTGTCCATCAAAACGGAGTGAAAATTTAGATGCGAGCATATAATGACTTGGTCGTGAGGTATTACTCACGTCCTCCCGATTAAGTAAGTAATTAATCATATAATAACTCTGAGCTTCTAAAAAGACGTCCAACTGCGCCTGAATGAAGAGGCTGATCTCGAAAATTTGTGCGGTAATATAATACAACATCCAGCAGCTGCGACTTTTGATCTGATTGACTAACTTTGAAAAAAACAAAAACAGACAGAAACAAAAAATCTGCCGCGCCATTGCTATAGAAGCGGCATTTTTGATATTTTTGTTAACCCAGCATAATCAGAACAAAAATAAAATTTGTCCTTGAATATTTCAGGTCACGACACACGCACACTAAACATATATTAACTTGATTACACCAAAACAGTGAGATTTCGTCGAGCTACTGCGATGGAACTTTTTAATTTCACAGCATCCATATAATACATAGAAATCTATCATTACATTCTCAGGACAAAGTAATATCTATGAATTTTTCAACTGACTTAAAAACATGCAAACTAAGCAAAAATTGAGCAAAACAGCAATTACACCAAAAATTGAGATTTTGAGATTGAGTGATATACGGTAAACTCCAGGAAAGCGATTCATCCGGAAGGAACTGTCTCTGAATACTTAGAATAGTTGACTTTCTCTTAAAATTCTGTTGAAAACAATAATTGAGTGTCCAAATTGCGCACTGTCTATGCACATTGCACAAATAATTGGCGCCATGCATTTAGAGCAAAAACATATTAATAGCAGCGAACCTTAGTTAATAATTAATCGTCAAAAATAAAATTTAAATTAATTTCTTGAATTGCCTGCTCCCATTCATAACGTCATTATCATATAATAATGCATGAGAAATATGTTGAAATTGTAATATCTACATAATTCTAAACCATAAAGTAACACTTGCTTCCGATTATAAACAAAGTTCATTTATTTATTTACTCGCTTTGCCTGGTGTGATTGTTTTAAAGTGAGGCGAATAATGCATAGAAAGATTTTGCTGAGAAGATGATGAAAGATTTCGAGATATTAAAAAGTCGAAAAATTGCGGTTTCTATGGTGGCAGATTTCTTTTTAACTTTGTTTGTCTAGAAGCATGGAATCATCATGTATCTAAATTCATACTCCGTTTTGATGGACGACTTCTTGACGATAAGATGATGCTGATGAATCACTTTCCATAAATGGAAGCTGGGAAATTATGAAACAAAATTAAAAAATACAATTATCATGCAAGATGAACGCGTTAATCAAAAGTCGACGCCACTAAGAGGCACGTAGGCCAAATTTATCGAACAGATAGCGAAAAATACAACGTTCTACCGATAGAAGTGGGAATTATGGAGAGTTATCACGTTTGCAAAGCAGTCATCCGGCAGTCAGAATGAGTTTCTGCAGAGGACGAGGCTGAAATGAGACTATCACAGAGTGATGTACTCTATGGTTACAGCGAATCTGCGCGTCTGCCAAGTTCGACTCAGCTCCTCTTCTTGTCAGACATGATCAAAGAAAAACACATGTAAAATAATGGCTCGAGACGTGGCACTTCTCATTTAATCAGAAAAGCATTGAAAATCTTTTCCCGATAACTTCAATCCGCTTCCCATTGAATTTAAATAGATGAAGTAAATGAACATTGTTTATACTCGTAAGCACATTAGGTCTTCCATGTGACCGAGTTGTCACCTATCTCACTCTCTCAAACCTTTTAAAATTTTCTTAGGTTTTAACCGAACAAGTTTTGAACCAAGGTCTACCGGACGCAGAGTGAACACTTTACTACAAGGCCACAGTGACGGATCTACGTGTCTTTCTCTGATCATGTATGACAGGAAAGTAACTGGGTAGAACTCAGCAGACGCGCAGATTGATAGAAGCCATTGGTGCGCATCACTCTGATAGTTTCATTTTCGTCTCCGTTCTGGGTGCCGTAATATAGAATTTGCAACTATAATAACCTGAACGGAAGCAACTCGACGCTTAATATCGATAAAAGCAAAAGACTGTCCATCCTAGCGGAGACTAGAAAAAAATGATGGTTTAACGTT
Organism: Prostheceraeus crozeri; assembly: GCA_907163375.1. NCBI lineage: Eukaryota > Metazoa > Platyhelminthes > Polycladida > Euryleptidae > Prostheceraeus > Prostheceraeus crozeri. The sequence continues at coordinate 150,703 of CAJQUW010006613.1, read as the reverse complement.
ACCACTCCCCCATGCTGGTTACTTGACGGTGCTGACATAGTCAGACTTTCATCTGGAGCGTTGTGATCTTTTGGTCCAGATGTCCCTCCTGACGACTGCCAATGATGCTTTCGGGACTCGACCTCTGGGCCGAAAGATTGCTAGGCCAAGCACTTAACCATGGTGCTACGGAGATAAGAAGACGGACGTTAAAGGGATGAGTGAGGGAATGAAGAAATTATGAGAGTTTGACAATGCTCTTGTATTCATGAAAAAAACACAAAAACATCAACAAAAAAAAATAATCGACTGGGTGCTTTTTACTTGGGTATAGAAAAGAAAAATTTGAAGAAAGGTAGTACATTTTAACGTCACGAAATTTCTAGACATGGACTTGGTCTGGTGTATAAATGACATCGTATGCAATCGATTTTGCAAAAGCATGTGACAAGCTACCACACGACATTATGACCGGCTCTCAGTCGTTGAAAAATATGTCTTGTCATCATAATCACATGGCAGTGTTGCCACTCTCAAAGATTGAGAAAATATCACCGCCACAAAAAATGCCCCTAAAATAGATCCAGAAATCTTGTAAAATGCATTTGGTTACTGCATATGCATGCCTGTACCGCATCACAGTGTATTCTGGATAATCAAGTATAAAAATGTACAGAAAAACATTTGCCACTATCCCCGATTTCTGATGATTCCCATATAGATCGTACTTACCCGACTTCTAGTCCCTCGCACTGACGAGGCTCAACTAAAGGGATCCTCTTTTGGGTGGGGGGAAAGCCACTACTTTGGGCCTACATTTGGCTTAATCTCAATGTCAGTTTGACAATCTATTAGAAACTTTTTCTGCTATGCTTTGAAACGGACAGATGGTTGACTCGAGGAAGGTCCGAAATCTCGCGGTAACGCACGAGATAGGAGAACAACTTATACTAGACGGGCAGCTTCTGTGAATCAGAGATGCTAGAGTTACTGTTGGAATTAACAGGATCATGGCGACTTGAAGATGGCGGAGTAGGAGGGCGCGAAAGAATAGGAAGCGCGGGATCATAGCAACTGTCACAGTCAGGTTCACTGTGACTAAATTAGCCTAAAACTTGGTACATCTCTTTCATCTGAATATTCCAAAAGAATATTGATATTTTCAAGTATATTCATTAGATAGGGGTCTGTCAGCTAAAGTCATGCGAAATGGATCACATGACGAATAAAGGATCCTTACTGAGGTTTTACATCAATATGGCAATTATTTCATACAGCAATAGAATGTACACAAAAGGTTTCATCTGATGATCATAGCAGTTTTCTTCAGAACTCGTAAGCCTATTATTATGCTAATAATATTGCTTATTAGGATGCATTTTTGTAAAGGAAGATAATGCTCATGATTAAGCTATATTATTGAAGCAAAATTGATATTTTATAAGATGTTCGATGCCGCATAGCTCAGCACACACAAGCTATGAAAATATATGTAGGCTATATAGCGGGTGAAGTATGACGTAATCAGTATGACTGCAGTAATGTAAACGGTGGTCAAATTATTTACAAAATAGTGCATTAGGCCTACTGGTACATCTATTCTTCAATCTATAACTCAGAAAGTTTCAGGTGGTTATAAGAGAATAGGCTACATATATTCGATCATATCAGTATCATATTAATGTCTTTATCAGTAGATGCAAAATGATTATTATACACATCAACTTTTTGCCTAGTTACACGTACTTCACGAAAATCACTGTGAAAGTGACAGTGTAATAAAAATTTCAACAGAAAATATTCCATTGTGTATATTATCATCTCAATTTCTTAGGCCTATTTATCAACATTATACAATGCACCTCACTCATTTGAATAGACTGAACCGCTTGTTTCACTAATCGAACATCAATCTTCTAAGAAACTCGATAGTAGGCCTCCCGTGTGTCTCTGGCAAGCCAGCACGGATTAATGTCTCGAATTCCTTGACTGATAAATTCGATGACAGTCGTCTGTAGCATGTAACAGGCATGTACTTTCAACATACTCGTGTAAAAACTATAGCACCATGGCCTGAAAGTTACTGTGAAAAATGGTGCATTTACCGGAGCGCACTACGACAAGGCTTTGCCTTCAAGAATTGCTACATGACTTTTTGCTAATAAGGGCATATTTTCCAATTCCTATATAATATAGTTATTACATAAGATTATGCAATCGTCAATATATGCATTCAATTGTCAACACATGGATAATAGCATGACCTAAGTAAAGGGCGACATGACAAAAAGTCACGTTGCATCGTCAACATGTAAAAAAGGCCTGTATGACGAAACACTTTTCCCTGCTCTACCAAAAAAGCGAAAAAAAGCGAATGCCACTCGATAAAAGCGAAAATTCAGGCATATTTTCGAAAAAGCGAATGAAAGCGAAAAAAGCGAATGTCTGTGATCGATTAAGTCTTCAAAAACACACACGGTTGGGCCAGTTTTCCTGCAATATTGTTGGTGGTGAGAAAAATAAGCCAAAATAAGTGAGCAGAGCTAGTTTTCCAACACAAAGCTTACGACGGCCAACGGGAGGTTCCCCTTTTTGTCAAATGGAAAAATAGAAAACGAGATACATGCACACGGATTATATACAAAAAAATCAAAAAGCTTGCCGTTCACGACGACGATTCAATTTCGTTCAACGAGATCGAATCAATCTAGCTTGACACAACGCAGTATCAACATAACTTCCAATACACTTTCGAATCTTCACCTCAAAGTCGTCAATTGAACTGCAATCACAATCGCTCCGAACATGCATACTCAACGTACTGTCACGATTAATAATACTACGATTACGCGCTTGGTATCTAGTCCTGAGAAGGATGTCTTCTTGTTTAATGTCATCCACTTTTACTTTTGAAATAGATATCCTACGTGCAATTTCATCAAGGTTGGGTAGACGTCAGCAGCATGTCCTGAATGCTCTCTCGAGTTTTGTTGTGGAGATAGACAAATATACAAATGGCTACTTAACGCAAATATGGAATAAGACGAAGCACGAAAACGTATATAGTAAAAATAAAAAGCTCAGGTTGCTACCCACACAATACTACTTGATTTACAGATTAAATAATGAAAATTACCGCCTACTGGGAGGAATCTGAATATTTGCCAATTGCATCATCAACCACTTCAGTTGCTGTCAATGAATATGAGATTGAGCTTAGAATAAATGTCTTTGCAATGTAATTATGCATATCATCAAGAAGCGTTGATATTCATTTAAAACACGCATGAGGCGAAGGAATTTCTTTCATATTTATCTCCATTACTTCCAGAAATTCTAAGAGTTCTAACTTAAAATCAAATGACCCTGTGGCTATCGTATTACCCTATTTCTTCGGATGATAGCCGCCCTCAAAAAGTAGTCGCGGCCACTATTCGAAGCTATGAATTTAGGCAACTGCTCGGAAATTATGTCGCTTACATTTATGTAGACATTTACAGCTTTGAGTTTAACATCATTAGTGTCATTTGTATAACACACTAAGAAACACTTTCATTTAATGTATGCGTCCATGTGTGTGCCTATAGGGCAAGAGAAAAACATAAACCGGGTAGATAAAAATGTACAGTATAAGTCCTGATAACTGTTTTGCTTTCGATATTCCCGGCAAATTGACTTACAAGTGATTAGTTGAGAAAGGTGTATACGTCATTTAATAGTTGTATGCGTTGAAGAGGTCCACATTGTATCATCATTATCAATTGTTGTGTCAGAAATATTGTCTATTGGATCTGCCATCAGATCCTGTTTTTACGCACCGCTTTTACACAATGTGATTCGACTCCGTGATCTATTCGACTTTGCTAAGTTGTGTCAATATGCTTGCACTAGCCTTATGCTACCGTCAATAGCATCACATCACGATTCATACAAAAATCATGAAAAATTGCGGTCTTCTTAAAAATGGCCACGGGCGGATATAGACTGCCGGTATTTAATAATTGCCGCCCTAGATTGCTAATCGCAGCCAAGTAGCAGTCGATGACATTGTGAGCAGATTGGCCATAATTATGGGTGATCGAAATGACTAAAAATTCGCTCCAGTAACTTTGTAGCGTCGACATTTTTACCGTTTCCTGTTTTGCCCGTATTTCATATTTTTCAGAAATTCTAAAAACCGGTTTCACGTCTTCCAAATGCCGGTATATTTTCTGCTATCTTTCTCTTGTGCAACTTTGCTGAACAAAAAATGCTAAAGGAATGAAAAGAGTCATCGAACGAGAGCACTTTAAAATCACTACACAAATCAATCGCTTGTGTTACAATTTCTTCACAACTCGCAGTCCATGCTCGACAAGAGAACTGCTGTGAATACATGCTGTTTCGAATACCGAATAAGAGATTGAATTGTACCAACGAAATGGATAATCCACTAAATTCCAAGATCGATCGTCAATCTTCTAAAGAAGCAGAGAAGGTGAAGATATCATCACAAGCGATGAAGACAATGAACATCCGGAAAAAGCAATTTAGGAATCGTTGTACAAAAATTCATCGGAAGATGACGGTGCTGATTTCATTCCAGTCATATCAAGTGAAATTACATCTGAAGATCAGAGTAGTAAGTTCGGATTTTATCTTTGACTCTTATGATTGTCTTCTCAACATTCCATAACTTCAGCGGAAGCGGAGAGTGTTTTCCATTATTGGCTTGGCTTCCCAACCGGCTGTCATACAATACACAAGATGCTTTGTGGTTCATTCGCTGAAACTTTTATCAGAAAGAAAATCTTCGCAATTGACGACTGTGACTACTTTTAACATAGCGCACTTATATACCTAACATGATCTATATACCTACCTTCGATGATGATATACCGCATATGCTATTATTTCATTTTTAAGTTTATCACCCGGCTATTATTAGAGACCCGGCTATTAATAGAGACTAATACAATTTTCACAGTAATTCACGAATAGGAAAAAGTTGTTTCTTGGAAATTCTGAATTTTAAAGTTGCATATATCAAAATTAGTATTCATAATAACACAGAACAATCAATAATCAAAAATATTTAGGCAATAAGAAGTGCACTAACTCCGTGCAAGCTCTATTACAAGACTTTAGTTAGATTCGTCTGAATCGCACCAATCACTCTCCACTTCATCATCTGAGTCACTTACTGGGGCATCTATCTCAACAAGAGGGTCGTTCAACTCGTTTTCAAGTTTTGATTTGAGGAGATCAAGACCGCCATCAGCGCATGGTTTACCAGGTTTTAGACACTCTATCAAATGATCTTCACTTCCATCAATGGCGTTTGTGACCGCACATTGCTTCATGGAATCTTGAATTTGTTGGCTCATATCCAGTAGCAGATAGAATCATAGATTGGATAAAATCGATGAGAACCGAGCAGAAAAAGTGGTTCGCAAGTCTTTGTAGAAAGCACTGACTAAAGTGACTTACATCCAATAGGAGATTGAATTTGAAACCCGGCTATTATTGAAGACCCGGCCATTATTTCATTTCATAGCTTGTCACCCGGCTATTATTGGAGACCCAGCTTTTAAAAGAGCAGATACGGTATGTTATAGAAAGCTTTTCGTGTTTCCATTTTATAACCGGTGATACCGGTTTATCGTTGCTCAAATACTGAAATACTGGTTTTGTAAGTGGTCCGGTAATGCGACCCCTAGGCGTGGCCAACTCCAGGGATGACCGAAACGATGTGGCTCGAACTGATATGCTGGATGCATACACAATAGGCTGTTGTATAATTTACTTAACATAGTTCATTCAGATATCGTCCTTAAGTGTCGCATGTGGATAATAATACGTAGGCTATGGTTTGACCAACTTTTATTGAAACGAACGTGTTGAATTTCATGATTTGTGTTTATGGCTTATGGTTCATCCTGTAAGTCTCCATTCTTGGACGTTCAACTGAAAAGTGATGCTCCCGATCGAGATGAGCTGTAAATCTATTGAGGAGCAATAACTCAAAGTGATAAAAAGTAATAAACATTCACAACAAGTACAATGCATAAATTGGAAGAAGTTGTAATGGAAGGCGTTGTGGTCTTCGTGGCACAGTGGTTAAGCGCTTGGCCTAGCGATCTTTTGGTCCTGAGTTCGAGCCACGAAAGTATCAGGAAGGACAGTCGGACAAAAAAGTACCACAAAGCTCCAGAAAAGTCTGACTACGTCATCACCCTCGAAGCCTCCAGGGTGTGGGGGGGGGGTAGTGACATTGAAGCTTCATTTTTGGAGATGAACCGAAATGAATGAAATCCTATATAATGAACGTATAAGTAGCAAAGGATAGTAAATGATTCTTTCCTTAGAATAGCAAAGGATCAACATCGTTCCAGTGTGTTATCACTAAAAATGCAGGTCGAAATGCTGCTAAATGGACAAAAAGTGATGAACGGGTTCAGCAACGTGATATGACTCAAATGAATGGAGAGCGCCAATGATTTACATAAGATGGAAAAGAAGCTTTCAAATTTCCTGTTTTTCTAACAGCTGCAGATGGCAGACATTCACAATTACAAGCGCTTCCGCAAATAAAATTAACGTTTTCTACCCGCGAAGAATCGGTGACAAATATACCAACCATCAAATGAGTTCTAAATACATTTAGGATTAATAAAGAATTAACTTTATTTTAATGAAGAGTAAAAAATTAACTATCATTTTAACTTAAATGATAAAGAATAACATTTCGTGATATACAGGGACATTTGGTTCAATTGCAGCTTGGTTATACTATTACTAGAATTTCTGCATTACAACAGATTGACCAGAAGCCAGATTGTCTCAATGATTTTCCAATATTGTCCCAATACCTCAATCGTTTTTCTAACTAGTTACTATAAATTACTTTTGCTACCTTCTTAACTGTGAGTTTTGTGTGATATTTACACCCAGTAATTTCATAAAACTGTGCATTAAATTCACTTTTAATGAAAATGACTATGCCTGGCACCGTTGACAGATCGTCACAAGATTCGTTTCATTTATACTCATTCCCCCTAACCTAAAGGGAATGCAAAATTTTGTAGGAAGGCTTAGTCACCAGGCACCTCCTAGACTTGTAAATAGGACTGGTCTAGCCCACCCCAGATCCGGTGGAGACTGCTCGACCCATAATTAATGATTTAGCGATTCATGAGATATGCCGTACTACACACCTTCATGGCTGACTTTCCTCCATACCTAATATTTGAATCCATCAACCAGGGATGCAAGTGGTTTACCGGTGAACCGGGTAAATTTTTTTGTTATCCGGTTAAAACTGAGATCACCCAATATGAAAATATAATTTCAGAATCAAGTAAAAGACAACGATGAGTGAAAGATCCATCATCACTCACCAAATGCTTACAATGTCACGTACGTTCTGTTAATTTTGTTTCGTGAACATGTCGGAGGGACACCGGTGAAATGAAACGTCCATTACTTTAAAAAATGGCTCCTTTATGACCAAACACCTACGGATGCCTTGCCCTCCCGCTTTTGACGGATATGTGGCTAAGCAGAGATTATTTCGCTACAATGAAGTGTAAAAGTACTCCTATTAACAAGGCTGAGTCTTGCAATAGTCACTTCCATCGAAGTTAATTAAAAAACCTCTGTAAGCAACCAGTGACTAGAAGGAGTTGTAAAATATTATTACATGTATTTCTTGTGTACTGCCATCATGATCAGTCAATTCCATGTTAATTTTTCAAAAACAGTAAAAAAGCTGCCAATCTCACATATAGTACAACAAGAGTTAATTTAATAAAATCGAAACTGCATTCATATTGGGGATTGGATTAATGCTGAATTGTTACTCTGCCTAATAAAGCTACTCTGCGACTTAAAGTGGTAGGATTGCTCAGTTGGTTAAGGGTCACGATTCGGTCCAAAAGTGCAGAAGGTCCACGGATATAGCCTAGGGGAACCAACGCTATCACTAGATATTTTGAAATAAGTCTTTATTTTGCCTTTAGGCACACAGCATGAAACATAGAATAGGTATATTAGGTTGAGTGGTAACTCCGCATTTATTAAATCCCCAATGTGTATACATTTTCGATTTTACTAAATGAACTCAAGGGGAATACCATTGGGTATTGCTACCAAATGTGAGATATGCAAATATTTGCAGTTTTGCAGAAATTACTATGGAATTGAGTGATAATGATTGTAATGCAAAAGGAATGATGGTATTTCACAGATTCTCATGACTACCTTGGAGATTTAATGTTTGTTAAATTAGCAATTCGATGGGTTCCTATCACTTTTATGCTCAACCTCAAGAGTATTTTCTCTAGCGTGATCACATCATAGGCAACCTGCAACTGGCAGAAAATCACCTCATCAAAGACAATGACTTCTTTTAACTTTGGTTCCACATCACTATTCAGATTCTAGAAATAAAACATAAATTTAGTGAATCATAAAATCATGCAGGTGAAAATTGAATAAAAAACTTGAAAATTCAGCCAAGAAAGCACGAATAATATCATGACTCTTTCATGAAGACTTTCATTATAATACAATTCATGAAATTCCCTTGAAATCAGCTTAATTTCCACTTAGTTAGGATGATTATTAGCAAATATTCATTCCTTTTGATATCCAACTTCTTTATACCACTTATTTAGGAGAGTAATCTCGGTAGTATATAAATTGGCAAATCTAGACTTTTTTCAAAAGTGCTCAAATATTTTTTTGGACCACGGGAACGTATTCGCAGCAAAAACTGAATCTTTTGATATAAAAATTTCACTGTATACATATACTTTTTTGAGTCGACACTCTACCTATATATCCCTACTCTATGGCATGAAATCAAATCAGAACAAAATGCGAGCAGCAAGAGAAAAACGGAGACAAAGATGACTCCGTCAGAAGGGTACACCACACCTCACCATCGAAGAGTCACATTTTGTACAGGTTAGACAGACCTGCACCGATTTCTAAGGAATTCAGCTGGGGTCGCTGATTATGTGCCACGCATCAGTTTTACTAAATTCAGCATCCTTCACTCGGAAAACTCAATTCAAAGTTCAACTATCACATGCTTTTTATTTGATGTGAAATGGCGTTTGAGCAGAGTAATTTCAACTTGAAAAGTGGTTGCGCTGGATGTGATGTGGTTGAACTTTGAATTGAGTTTTCCGAGTGAAGGAGGCCGAATTTAGTAAAACTGATGCGTGGCACATAATCAGCGACCCCAAATTGTACAAGAAACATGCATTTCAGGAGTGGCACACTCGAAATGAAAAATGGTTGCGCTGGATGTGCAATATTTTATTAGAAGCTTTGTCATTTGATTTTGATGTTTGATGTTTTCTTTTTGAACGGGTGAAAGAAAGCTTTTGTTTGATTGATTGTGATGAATGTTGACCTGGCACATCCGCTGGTGCTATTTCTGTGAAGCATAACTGCCTGAGTGCTGAGTAATTTTGATTTGAAGTTTGGTTGCGCCAACTTCACACTTCGGTGAAATAAAATTTTGAAACTTGATTTTTTCCATGAAGATCGATTATTTTTATTAATTTTTTGCGTGGCACATAATTAGGCATGGATATTTCATCGTTTGTTATGGGTTTTGTTGCTTGATGCGCTAAACTTATGAAAGTTGGAAAAATTGGTTGCGCTAACTTCACAGCGAAACCAATTTGAAATTTGAATTGCGCTTTCTGGCCAAAGGAGGCTGAATTTCGTGAAACCGAGTAGTGGCACATAATCGGCGACCTCGAATTGTGTGGTTGATGTGATTTTTGGGAGTGGCACAGTAAAAACAAAAATGGTTGCGCTGAGTGGTTGCGCCAACTTCACACACGTTGAGGCCTTGACACTTTCAGGTTTTGAGTTGACAACTTCCGGGAGGAAGCAGAAGACAGTGGAGGACAGTTCCTTGACCTGGGGAATGACTCCATAGCAAAGGTTGTTACTGCAGAGAAAAACATAAACGCATTCTGGGCTACTATGTATGGTCTGCATCCTCGCGTTGCTGTGGCCGCGCTCACAGTACTGGTTGCAGTTCTCTCCACGTACCGGTGAGAGTCGGCGATTTCCAACATGGTTGAGGTCAATCGCGAAACCGTATGATTGACCTTGAATCTGATTTGCGATGTACCACTTCAAAAGTGGAACTGAATAATTGAGGCACTCCTCAGGGCAAAACAAATGCAGAAATCCCAATAAGTTGATTAATGAGCCTGTTGAGAATAAACAATTGTACAACAAGGTAAAATTGTCTCGTTGAATTTCTTCTTCACTAGTTGCTATGGGTTTGAGTGTTATTTTAAAAAATATGATAAATATCGAATATTTCGTTAGTGGGGAATGAAAGGTTTGACTTGGTGAGTTTTGGGGAATGACGAGAAAAGGTTGAGAAACCCTGTTCTACATGAAGTATGGTGTACAGGATTTTTAATCAATTTTCCTTTGTTTTTTTAAAAAATTTAGACCGTGGAAAAGAATAGCTTCTTACCATTGTTTGTCAACGAAATAGTTCCCTTCAGAAAGGAAGTAGATAAATGATTCTCTTTCATATACTGATGATTCTACGCGTGATTTAGATAACCATTACATCATAAATGTGCAAGCGCATGAGAATTTCAACATATGAGATTTTCTACATTCATCATCTGAGAACTCATTAATGTTGTTGCTCGAGCCAAGGCAAGTCCACATTCATTCAACGCAGTGTCCTGTCGTGACTAGGGTGGCGAAACACTAGCTAGAGATTTGCATTAACTTAGAAATGAATTTTTTTTGTAAATCAGAAAGCAAGTAATCTAAACATAGTAGCAGCCAAACCGGCGCTGTGGCCTTGTGGTAGAGTATTCGCTCTGCGTCCGGGAGATCTTGGTTCAAACCTTGGTCGGGTCAAACACAAGACTTAAAATAGGTACACTCTGCATTCTTGCTAAGAACTCAGCACAAAAAGAATGAGAGTAGGATAATTAACAACTCGGCCACATGGAAAAAGGCTCCGTGCCGAATGTGTTTCCGAGCATAAACAATGCTATTCTTTATTTATTTAAACATAGCGCCGCAGAAAATAATTCAATGCACGCAGGATATATAGCATTATGTGGTACATCATTTCATATTTTGAACACACTTTCCCTTGGAAATATTTCTGATGTTCAACTCCTACGGTCTATGTGGAGCTAGATTGGATTTAAGTTCAGTTTCATGGCACCACTTTTGGGTATATAAATATTCTGGCAAAAACAATGCGATGAGCGACGATTGTAAAATACGGCGACAGGAAGTCTACAACATCATCACCTACAATGCAAAAGAACACCCTGCCCACTCTCGCAGATTTTGTCGTCTATATTGACCGTAATCGTAAAGTTCAATTGACTAATTTTCACTTTCCGAAATACGGCAGTTACATCGTAGTATGAACCACCTACCTACAGAAAATGAGCAAGGAACCGCCATAACTTATATTTCGATGCGTAGCAACTAAAACAGGAAGCACATTGAAGATATGACTGGCATGAATGGGTCTAAGCTTTGGTGCTAGAATATATAGAGACTTGTAGGCAGGGATTGGAGCGGTTGACCGGCTAATTTAAGTTAACCGCTTAACCCCCGTTACATAGAAATATTTATTCTTTATGGAAATTTAACCAAACATCCTAACACTAATAAATTACAAACCAAGCATATTGTATTCATCTATGAAATAAATATCGGTTTTAGTTATGCCACAAGAATAATAAGATCAACACGCATACTTGCACATATCAGGGCTGCCAATTCCTGTCGACTAAAAACCGGGACAAATGGGGGCGCCCACACAGAAAATCAGGACACAAAAATCATACATTTTCTTCCATTTTATGCGTAACTAAAGCATTTTGATGAGTATTTTTTTTCATCTGTTTTCTTGGACCTAACATGGTGATAATTCTTATATTTCGTAGACTTAAACGCGTATCAGCTATGATCTACCGAAATTCTACGTCAGAAGAAAAGTATCTACATCTTATTAACGACTATTTCCGTTTCGTCACCTTCCAACCAATCTATTTAACAGAAAAATATGCTCTCGTATAAAGATAGAAATGAATGTATTGTGACCAGTAAAAAACAAAAAATTCTAGTTGATGTCCAGTTGGACGATTTCTTGAGTTTGTACAGATAGAGCGTTCCATTATGTTGTTACACTCATTTTTCCCAAACGGAAATCGAATGTACATTTTATATCAGTACAAACAGTATTTCAAAGGAAGACAGGAGGCCTATGCCCGTAACTACAGTGTATACAAGAAATTCTGACCACAACACCCAGCTTCGACTACAAAAACAGCATCTAAATTTCAAAATCCAAAAAATCGGGACAGGCGCTATTTTTGGCAAAAAATCGGAGAGTTGGCAGCCCTGATATATGCATGTTTTTTCCATGACCGTAACATCCAGAACGTCGGACAAACGCGCACACAAGCTGAAATCAGCTGACAGCCAATCAGGTATCGCCATCAAACTGTCTACTTACACAACAAAACATGAAAGTCGACTTCGACTATCAATACTTATGGCAAGCAACACAGCATCAAAGCAACCACGAACTTTTCAAGAAATACGCAATTACGCGTCGTGCTTCGAATGTCGGAGTTAACCCGCTGGATTGTTGGATAACAAATGTATGTTCATTTCCAAAACTGCATAAACTCGCCAAAAGGTACCTCACCGTTCAAGCTGCATCGGCGAGAAGTGGGCGCTTGTTGTCCGCGTATGGAAACATATTCGATAAAAAAGAATGCGTTTAACGAAGGAAACGGCAACCGCAGTATTGTTTTTACACTACAACTCTGACTGAGTCAAAAACCTAACACTTCCCGACAATTAGTCAATACCTTGTTTTTAGTTTCATTATCATTAAAATGTTGTTTTGATGAACAATTATTTTCTGATGGATAAGTACATGGAAATAGCTACTTGATGAGAATTCGCTCGAGCAGTAAGTAAAGAAATACTTCTCACACTCTAACGGGATGCATAGTTAAGCCTTCTGACAGATTTTTGGCATTTTTTATCGGCAAGCCGGTTAAGCGGCAATTTTAACCGCTTCAATCCCTGCTTGTAGGGAGCGTAATTTTGCTGAAAACATTCATTTAATATTATTCACGCATTAACAAGATTTGATGAAATTTTACACACCTGTGTATGAGTCAGCATGTTCTTGTCATGGTATTTACTTGGCAGAGATAAAGCACATGATTTGAGAGATGTTATCAAAAATCACACCTCAATAACGCATTTCTCTGAGACTATTCTGAAAGAAATAATTGAAAAAATATAACTTATCTCACTCCAATCATCAATTCGATGAAAGTTCGACCTGATAATAACTAACTATCAGCTCATTGAGCAGAAATTCTTCAAATGCTCATCCTTAGTTTCGTGAAGATCATTTTGTCGCCTTCTGAACTAATGCAGCGAAAACGTGAGCAGTAGAAATAATTCTCAGGAGACTGCTGTTACGAGGCTCGATGAATTTCTAGTTAAGAATAGTTACGGTGTGGAAAATTCTGATCCCAAAGTGCGTGAATGATTGTAAGGATTTTCGAAGACTCTTAATGAATAAATGAAAGGTAAAAAATTTCCAAGTTCTTCTAGGAGCTTTTTAGAGAAGAGCGTAGCCGAAGTTTTAGGTCGAATGTGACAAAAACAGTTTTGGTGTTTGCAATCGGCCTATTCATTCAATTCTGTAATACTTGAATGTAACTTCATTATGCGCGTATCGACAGGGGGAGGATTTCCTGTTGCGTGGCCGAAGTTACTGCAAAATGAGATCAATGTTCATCCTGACAAAAGAGAATAAAGAGCATCAAAAGGCTGATATTTCATTTATTTGATAAATATACAAGTTATCGACCCGCTTGGTTATATAAAATGATTGAAATAAATATTGATAACGAATCTCTGATAATTTTATTTGAGTAAAACACTACAGAGATGTAACCGGTTGATAGCACTGGTTGACTACAGATGGCACTAGGTCAAGAAAGTCATGTCGCGACAACTCTTGAAGTGATAATGTCTCAGATCACATCCCTTCTATCAACATACTTGAAAAGGTAGGTCAGTGGTCGTGGGAAGATTTAAAATAGCAGTGATGAGACGAAGACAGAAAGAGAACAATGTACACACAACTAACAATAATGCGTCGAACAGACAAAGTCAGATCAAGGTGCTGACATCGCCACACTTCAAGTTGTCTTCTCTAATTCAGAAAGGACTTGTCTGATTGCATTATGTGCGGTGAGAAAATATACTAAAACACGTGTCTCTGAAGTTTTGCGACGGTTGATTCATTTTTTGACCAATTTGGCTAATTTTTGACGTTCAATTTGGCCCGTAAGAGCCATCCGCACGTGCTTCTTGTCGCTACCTGCATAATCCTGATGTAACGTAAATAATATAACATAGAAATAATGAACACAAATTTCATAATTCTAACTTCATAGCAGAATAATATTTACTTTTGTTATCAGCTATAAATATGGGATATATTTTGCATTAGTGGATGTCGATATTCTCCATTTTAAGAGATCTTCGCATGCCTTTCTGACTTTGCTCGAGAGATCACTAGGCATGCACGCGATGTACAAAAATGGGATTAGAAAGTGTATAAATGGAATCCTCTAATTCACTCTTACTTGCAATTCAGTCTTAACATTCCCTCGGCAAAAAAGTGGACAACTCAAATATTCATGTCTTCAATTCATCAACCTGGGTGAGACATCTGATCACTAAAAGTCCTCGAATTTCTGCCATAATACTCGTAATATCACGAAAATAAGAAGTATCGAAATAACTTTTGTTTCATTGCCTCTAGAATGTCGGAACAATAACGTTAACAAATCCATCCATCAATCTGTCAAGAATCATCGACAGTTCAAAATTAACTTCCGTTTCCTTCTAATGATTTATTGATAAATGATCGTAGTTTGATTGTTTTGTGAAATATATGAAATTTCATGGCATGTAAGTCCGAGGAAAACCATTCGGCCATAGCGACTTCCAAGTTCCAATTCGTACCTAGTGATTGGGAAATGTTATCAACCATGCGCGTCACCAAATGATACTACTGCACTACTCTTAACAAGTCTTCAACGTTTGCTTCGTCTAATCAAGTGTTGAATTCGACTCATTGCTTAATTGAATACAGAGCTATTGTCAAGCTTGTTGATGGGAATCCTATCGGAAGTGAGATTGAAATGAGACACTGTGCTCACACATCGCATGGTTATGGGAAAAATATTCGACATTGAAAATTAATTTCTCAGTATTTCTGTGTATTCACTTGTAGGCGAAGAACGACGACGGCGATCGGTCGGTTCACGAATTCGATCATGTGCAAACAAGCGATCTCAAACACATTGTCACTAACGAACATCATTTCTATCCACAGAATAAGTCTGCCCAAATGCGTCAGTTTGCTGGAAGTGCAGGCATATACAAAGCGTGTTTCGTCACGAGAAATCATTGCAAGTTAAAATTTTAAAGATGATTATCGTGATCGTCAAGACAGAAAGGTCAGAAGATGGAAGTTATTATAGTGGAATGATGTTTAACTTTTACGCATCAGCATGCGTTTATATGGGGCTAATAAATTTAGTCCGCTGATTAATTGGCTTGTTGATATTAAAGTGGGCAGCGAACTAGAACGTTAACATAAAGGTTTTCAATCCCGAGATAACGGGATTATCGTATTTATACGGGATTCAGAATCCCAGGATCCCACGATTCGTTAACATCTGCTTTTAAGCAGTTACGCTGTATGAAAATGAGGTAACAAGGAAGCAACAATGAAGATGAACGTATCTAATTGCTGCAAATTGCAATATATTCCTATAGTTGAAACCTTTTCCTTTTTCTTTATCAATATTAGTCCTATACTATCAAGAACACATCACATCAGACACGGGAGTCTAATAATTACATGCAAGTGTGTATTACTTATTCTTACATTTTTATCATTGGCTAGATATAATTTTAGCGATTGCCAGATCTAATCACATTTCATCTCTGCATGCGAAAGAAAACTGTCTATCTGATATCATAATCTGCATTGCACAGTGTATTGTTCAAAATACTCCTGACAGAATTTAAAACACCGACTAGTATTGTTCAGCCTGCGCTAGCCTAAGCGCACTATCAGTGAATGCATTGAGCTTGCTAATCCCGCGGGATCAATCCCGGGATCCCAGAATCAGAAAAAGTCGGGATTTTGAAAACCCTACTGAACAGTAGGGCAAATGTACTCAGGAACTAAGAAAATGAAGCTAGCGGAATAGGAATGGCGAAATAACGAATTACAGTCCAACACGTAAGAGCAACTACCTTCGCTTAATACAAATCAAATGAAAAACATTAAAATGCAATCATAGTAATAAAAGGCAACAGAACCACCTTAGCATGAGAAAACTCATGAAAGGCTGGAATAATGTTTTGGATGAAAATTCCAGCATTTTTCAGTGGAAAAGGGGTGGGAATGGGACATAATTCCGTCCCACCAACAAACCTGGTTCTTGCAGTTCACTCACTTATGCTTCGAAATTCAATTTCAATAGTATTTGTTGGACTGGGAGGAGGGGACTGTCATGTGACTAAAGTCATAAAATCAGACTCGCGCAAAATGCTTATCATTCGCAACTTACGAAGATCAGGATGTCCGAAGGAGTGCATATTCAACGTCTACATTTCCTGCATCCGCAGCATTTTGCTGTATGCCGTTCCTGCCCGAGAGACTGTTTTCCAAGCTCGAAAAAAATTGAGCGGAGGGCGCTTCGGATTGCCGGAATGTCGGTGGACGCCAAGAACGATACCCTAAGGACTGCCGGTGACAGGCTATGCGACAACCTATTCTTGCAGATTGTATCTAACGACGCCTATTCCCTCCGCATCATTTTTCTGCCTCGCCCATTAAGATCGAGGTTGAATCTCCTCATTATGCGGCCTGAAGCACGCTGCAAAAGACTCGGTTGCTCCTTCATCAAGTACAGCCCTTAGCACAATTTTCTTAACATCTTTCTCTTTTTTCATGTAAAGTGCTCATCAATTTATTTGAGACAAAAAAGATAATCCTATTCCATTCTCGACTCATTTCACAGCGCTTCACATGGTGATGAATAAAATTCCCACGAAGCACAAAAAGTGGACCAGATGCTGCTGGGTTTTCACTGCTGGTAGACAAAATAAATAAATGAACGTTGTTTATACTCGGAAGCACATTAGGCACGGAGCCTTTCTTCCATGTGGCCAAGTTATCATTTATCCCACCCACTCTCATTCCTTTTATGCTGAGTTTTTTTACCAAAAATGCAGAGTGTACCTACTTTAACCCATTTAGCGCCAGTGTAACGTTTTCGTTACAGCACTTTTCGGAATCTGCTGTCTTCTCCAGCTTGCGACATATGATACAATATTTTGATTACCATACATTATTTATCACATATTTTCAGGTAAACAATCGCCAATTCAAAATTTATCACTTTTTAGTGCTTATATTTTATCACGAAATTAGACAAAAAATGGGCCTAAAATCTGCTAATATACTGAAAGGCTCAGTGTATGAACGTCCACATATAATTTACTGTCAATGTCATTTGCGTGATCTCATTACCCATCAAATACCGAAAATAGCAATCAATACTTGCTCGGATATTCATTCATGACATGGCACGTAATTTTTTTGAACCGTAACGTTTTAGTTACACTGGCGTAATATGATATACAAATGTTAAATACAGCAACAATATAAATGAAGTAAATGGTGGTAAAAACTATCAATTTTCTTTAAAACTAATGTTTGTTGAATACTGAACACGAACAATTTAATAGGAATATTGCATTCTTAGTGTATTCTATGAGTCTGTAATGCCTGCTGCTATTTATAGTCTATGGCTTTCCCGTCACAAAACCAACCGAAGTCCATTGCCGTAGTATTTTCCTCAACATTAGACTTGTTAGCTCATGTACGGAAGCAAATCAAAGAGAGATCAAATCTCAAGCATTTTCTCTTATAGCTTAATCATAGACATTGCAGGGTGCCACTTCCCCTGGGCATAGAATACAAAGATGTCCTCCGACTCGAGCAATTTCAATCCAAAACTTCTTTGGCTGTAGATGATGCGTCTCTCCCTACAAGGGCACGTCAGAGGCTCGAGATGGCCCAAACTGGTTTAAAATATCTATAAAGGCTTAGCTTGATTATATCAACCTGTGTAGCTATCTGAAGACAATACCCAAGCTGTTGCTAACTATGGATGAAGAAGTTACTGAAATATGCAATAGGCCTAATGCCGACGATCACGGTATATGAATGTTGCCACAAAACCTCCATAAGTAAGTGCTTCATCAGAGTTTTGAGACGATGATGAGTTTATATGTCTCAGAGTTAAGTCTCTCAAACGATATCTCAGAGGTTATTGACATCGTAAGGCAGTGTGAGATTGCAACGAAAGATGATTTGAGTGATCATTTCAGTAAACAGAAAAAGCAGTCAATAAAATGGCAAATATCGGTAATTTCCATCTTCGCAGATAGGACAAACATTCTCTGGATGCATTTCAAGGCACGAATCTTTATGAGATGCTTGATACGCATGCTGATGGTCTTATCGACCTCAGTGGCAGAAACCAGTGACTACCCGGGACAAAAGAATTGTTTAGGCCCACATAATACTAAACAATCTCAAATGCGTTCATTTCTTGATGTTCTTTATTTATGTGGACATTGTGAATGACCGAGGCGTCTCCAAATCTACCATGAATTTGGAGTCGATGCAGAAAGAGAATCAATTTCTCGACATGAATTTCGAAATATAAAAACTTGTTCTCATTTCAACGATAGCGATTTCACAGCAAACAGCAACGACAAGTAACATATAGCAGGCCTTTGATTAAATTTGCTAATTCACATTTTCGACAAATACCTCTGAAATATGATGGAGAGCTTTCATGCTGAAGCTATGACTCATTACTTCGGCAGGAATTGCTTGGAGCAATTCATAAGTTGCACTTGAAAAAAAACATGCTTTTATATATTTTGACATCATATGACGCCATCGTAACGAAATCGTTACGGCTTTAATTTCTAAGATAGGGTTATTGTAATGAATTGGTCATCATATATTATTCTTAATTATAACATTCTGAAATACTTGCCACCGTTTTTAAAGAAAATTTGCCGATATTTACATGGCGGCCTTAAATGGGTTAAAAGTCTTAGATTTGAACCAAGGTCTCCCGGACGCACAGCGAACACCCTACCAAAGGCCACAGCGCCTGCGGTAAAATCCATTTAGTTGCCACTCGCCCTGTAGAGCAGATCGATTCAACTTTCTAAAGTATATGATAAAGATAGCGAAATTTGACGTATCCTTACTTATTTCCAAGAAAAACTATTCCGGGAAATGATGAAGAATTTGATCACTCAGGTGAGATTCTACAGAACATTTGAAAACACAAGTTGCTAATATTTCGGTCCCTAATCTGTCACCGAACTGCATATATTTACGAAGTGTGAAATAATTCAAATGACCATTTTTCGAAATGTAGCTGTTGTCATTCAGGCCAACTGTATTTATCGCCACTATGACAACAGAGTAGCCAACATAGTCATAATAAGGGATATATACGCTGATAGTTATCGGCTAGTTCACATCAAATGTGCGAGACGAAATTCGAGATTCTTGGGCCAGATTTGAAATTTTGTGATTCTCTTAATTAATATCTTAATATGTTGCTTTGTCGAATATGAGAAGAGGGTTGTATAATTGGTTTCGAAATTTAAGTGCGGATTCTATTCGAGAAAATGCGGCGTACAGATTCTTCAGAGTTATACTTCAATATAGTTTACGAAGACGAGTCTGATGTGTTGTTTTGTTTATCCTACTTGAGGTATCATCAATCACCAACTTAATCCACACTTGGATAAAATGAACCTGCGATATTTCTTCGTAAACAGTAATTGATTTGAAGAGTTGAATGAGACCAAATGTGCACATGTAAGTCACCTTCTTGGGTACAATTGAATTTAGGAGCGATGATAATATTACTGAACATCCTCCGTAACAGGCTTTCTATTTGAGAGAGATGCGAATTAATTCTGTTCAAGGTTTCCTATTCTCCCAGATGAGTTGACTGACATGTCTCTAACACATGACACCGCAATACTTCGGAACACATATTTCCAGGAGATTTCCAGAAGATGTTGGGATTTCAAGGAAATCCTGAAAGCGTACGAACCCTGAACAACGCTAGCTTTTATATCGGACGCAGCTTTATACTTGTAGAAACGAATTTTGATGTTAGGTGGTAAAGGATTATTATTTTTTTACAAGCGAAAGTAGATTCTGGCTAAATTTCAGGTCCGACTTCCTCAAATGTCACCTTGAACTCAATTCACCGCTGAAAAAAGGCTAAATAAGTTGAAAGCACAATCTTCTGGTGTTATAACTGATGAGATTTAATTGTGACCTCAAACTCTTCTATATAAGTAATCAAAATGTTGGAAATTGCTTTTATGTGTTTAGGAAGACCTCTTACATTATTCTTATTATGATGAAGAACTGAGGAGACGACTTTTCTAACAGCCGCATTCGTCTATAACATATAGGGGCCTACAAGAAAACCGCCTCCAATTTCTACCAGAAACACACCTCCGACTCACAGAAAAAGAGCATTTTCTGGCCGCCTCCACAACACATATTTCAAGTACCTCAATGACGATATTTTCATCTTAGATTTCATTTTTTAGGAAGTGATAAAGATCTCATAAAATATGGTAAGAAAGGATAGTTATCACATCGTGAAAAAAATATTGAACATATCAATGAATTTCTAATGACAACGTTCACAGTGAGAAAGCTGATAAAAAAGATTCATAAAGTTTCCATCATACAAGGAAATTGTGACTAAAAAAATTGACTGTTTCTCACTCATATTTAGCACTTCATATTTTGATCATTGCAAACACACGCGCACACTCCGTTATTTTTGATTTCTTCTACTAAATGTATTTCGAACAAAAGGCACGACAATTAGCATGACTGAAACAGGATTCTAATACTGTATATGCAGAATTAGATCCATCTGCGAGATAAACAAAATATTTAATTATGTGACTGTATAATTATTACGTTTTACTTTTCATGTGTTTTTGTTCCGGACCTCTCACATCTTAGGACTTACTAACTAGGCGAGAAGGGTGTCAAGATTATTAATAAGTAAACATTTATTAATGCCGTTCATCAACATTGTGCACTTTGTCTTGAATGATTGCAAATCTAGTTATGCATGTCATTCCAATTGATGCTAATATCGAAAATACCCAGCAACTTATATTGAGTATTTAATGAATTGTCCTCTCCTTCCAGACATAGTTATTCAACGTCTATCATTCTCACTTCAAATCATAATTTGTAAATATCTCACTTCTGATTTCATTGTCATTCTGCAAATGTCATTTTACGTACTCGATACTTGTCATCGCATAACCTGTCATACTTATGTTATAACCTGATCAGCGTGTTTTCATCCATTGGAAATATACGCTTCTGATATTCTGTATATGCATTTCCGACAGATTTGTGTCAATTACTCATAAAATGTAATTGATTACTCCGTTTTTCTTCAATTACATTTCAATTACTTTAGATAACCCCGGTTCTTAATTTAGATTTTGGCAATTAGTTTCGCCGTGAGTTTCTTTAGTAAACGTTGCTGGTTATTGCACCCCTGGTACACATCTAAGTGTGACATCACAATGTCTTATTATTAGCAGTTATTGTAACGCATTATCGACGAGGATAATAAAGTAATTTATGCTGCATGTTGAATTAATATTCAACAGTGCTGACTGCAAAGTGATTGCAATTACTTCTCGATTACATGGCTAAGAATGTAATTGATTACAATTACAAATTACTCATCAGAATTGATATTCAACAATGCTGACTGCAAAGTGATTGCAATTACTTCTCGATTACATGGCTAAGAATGTAATTGATTACAATTACAAATTACTCATCAGAATTGATTGCAATTGCTAATTACAGTAATTGTAATTTCCATTAAGTAATTGTAATTAATCGACAAATAGATACAATGAAACCCAACTCCTATATCAGACACCTGGTCTACCAAAAAGTGCTTCAACACTTCAGAGAACCTCTACAAACAGGTCACTTCTATTAACAAACTCCTATGTTTCTTGACAAAACATGTCAGGTATTCAGAATCATCGATTTATATACATATCATAAAATGGTCAATTGAATATTAGTGTTGTCAAATCATGACACAAACAGCTACATTAAACAACTCGCTATGTTGGAGCTGTTAGATGATAAAAGTCAGACGTTCTTCGTTCCGATGACAGTGTCAGGGTCCTGATGAGCCCAACCAATAGAACAGAAAGTTCTATCCATTTTGACTATAATTTTTGGGAAGTCGATGACACGTCTGACCATTAATGACCTGCAGATAGAGAGTTTTCGGTATACCCGCACCCGCCCGGCCGTGCACATATACATGTATCTATACATAGAAATATCCCAAATCATATTGCGATAATTATTTTATCTAAGACAAAAAGTATTTTTGATATTGATAATGACAACCCATTTATACTTCGGTCATCTGAAGTGGTCATCATCAGATCGTTGCTTTTTAAATCAATTCATTTTTTGATACAATGCAAACTGACATAATGCCTATTGGCCATTTACTGAACAATACAAAAACTCAAAATGCATTGCAACCTGGTTAGAGTACTTTTTGCTGAATATCTTTCGGAAAGAATTCCAAATCGCCGATTCTCCAATAACTCGAAGGAAATATAAGAAAAATCTCTACAACTGAGAAAAGGTAATCGAATAATTTAAGTGTCGACATTGTGTCCGTACGTATGGATTTTATGATAGGATGATCTCTTTCAAAAATCGACTGTCAAATGATATTGTTGTTTGCAGTTCCAAATTGAAGATGTCTTTTTTTGTTATCTCTACCTCTTTTAACTACAAGTCGCAATGGTAAGAAACCACAATTCGCCTCGAACATTCACACGAAAGTTTAGAATTGTGCAATTATATTATCCATCCTATATGTAAAACCAGCACCTTGTACATGTCGTAAAGCACAACAAAAATTGTAACTATGCAATAGTGCATGTAAATTTTGATTACTACTTTGCTGATAAATGACTGTCATGATCAAAACTATGTGAAAACGTTTGAAAACCTATGCCGCTGAGTGAGTCATCAAAGGCTGATTTCTATGTATGTCATAGTCTACAGATCAGTGTTGTATATTGACGCCGTCAATGACGCTGCAACTTGCTTCCGAAAAATGGCGTCAGCATCGATTTTAGAATACTTCGGGTAATTTGTCTTTGCTAGATTTGGTTGCTTGGTATTCTGTAGACTTGAAAGCTGACAATAGAGCAGATTGGTGCTTCTACAATCAATCTGATTTGAAGCAAGTATCTGCTGACGCCAGGAAGTGATATATACAGTTTCAATCCTGCATGATCATTCACAAAACGGATTACATTCCATTTGATCGGTCGACATCAATTATTCTTATCTAGACTAGACATGGGCGAGATTCCAGAAATTTGATCTCTTGTCTCGATTTTTTCGAAAAATTTCGTTTTCTCGAAAATTTCTTGAAAGTTCCGATATTCTTGCTTTAAAGTTCTAATGAGCGTAGAACTGTCCACATTGCACTTGTGAGTAAATAACCCATTTCGCAGTCAGAATAAATTATTTGGCCTACTTGCATATGAAATATTACATCTGCTCGAATGATCTGAAACCTAAACATAAAGCTTTGAATGGCTTTCCATAAATGGCCTAAACTTTTTAGAGAAAGTGCCTATCAAAGAATGTATACCGCAAGTTCGATCCATTGTTTTGATATCTCCTTCTTTATAGCTATTAGCTTACATGTAGGCCCTATGCACCATGCTGGCCAAACAATAGAATATTTTTCCGTTCTCAGAATAAACAAATAAAACTTGATTGAAACATGAAAAAATGTTTTAGAATATTGCAGGATATCAATCGGTGACACAATTTTAGCCGGAATATATCGTGCTTTCAAAAATGTCTTAGGCTTTTCGTGTGAACAATTTTCAGAATATTCTATCTTTATGGCCAGCATGGTAGACAATTGACATAAGCTCATAAGCCTACAACGTTTTATCTTCTGACTCTTTCTTATCATTAATAGAAAACTAAATATTGCACTGTATATTTTTCGGATATAGGAGTTTAAATAACTATTATGTTTAATACCACATGATATTTAAACTTCCATGTTTAGTTCTAGGCCTAATATTATTACAAGCTTCCTGAACCTAAGTAGTACCCTACCTGCATAATTCACACATAATGACAAAAACATTTTTTCTTTAAGTCAGCAAATAGAGCTTATTGCAATTAAAACACTTAACAAATTTGACTCGATTTTTAGAAAATGCTGGGTATGTAAGTGTGTGAAGGAAAGTTTTACTGGAGTAGGCCTACGATTATGCAAGGAAAACAATAATTATCTATAGACCCCACAGAGATAGAATAGAATAGAAAATTTTACTTCCATAGACAGAAATCAAGCGTTAACGGACATCACAAGTCAAATTAATCACAATAGAAATTAGCTTGATACATCGATGTACCCATCAAGATACAATGACGTGAAGACAAAGAAAGCATCACATCGGAGTTTGATTCTGTAACAATCAAAATTTGTCCGACTTGATCGCTTGCTGGTTGGTAGTATTATATGACACAATATATAATCAGTGGAAGTACACTTTTCAAAAAATTTAATTGGATTTTCAAATCGTCTAGAAGATAAAGGTGGTAAGCAATTACACTCAAAGTCAAATCCACAAATTATTTGATGAGCTCGGCGTTGTAATTTCTCTAACTTCTTGCATAGATACACATGCATTGAAATAAAAAGTGGAGAACAATATTCGAGAAGAGAACGCAGCAGAGTTGTAAACACAAATAAGACCTTACTCATGAAACACTTCAATACTCTGAGACTATGGAGACGCTGCATGAACAATTTTATGTACGCAAAATGTTTATGCCACTCTAGATCATCAATCCACACAATCCCGAGGATCTTATGTTCCGTCACAAAATCAATTCCTGGAACACATACCGGGTTAAAAAGGGGTGATTTCCGTGTAATGATGCATTTTGATTTTGTAGTGTTTATGGTGAGCTTCGTTACAGTTGTCCAATCACGAAAATTTTGATTCTCTACAAGGATATGGTCGTTTCCTAAATTTGTAAAAAAAATAGGCGCACATATGGTGATGTCGTCAACAAACTTCACAAGATAGATAAAAGAATTTACAGGTTTCGGGCTACCACTGACTGTATTGAACAACATAGTTGGTAAATATTTGGACGCCAGAAACTTCCTCCGAGTCAAGTAATTTTGCTATGCCATCTTACAGAGGGGCTGATGCTGCATTTGTCGAAGCACCTTTTACTGTATTAGACGCATACAGTCAGTAATTTAGACCTCGGGGTGTCAAGCGGTGTGAATAACATTTCCATTTGAAGAATTTATCACGGAGAAAAATTGAGTGAAAGAGATTACTTTTCACTTGACAAATGCCTCAATCTGACGTTTGAGGTTGCATGTTCCCTACCTGCATGTATACGAGCATTGCTACGCCAATTACACAAACTGAAGAGAGTCGAATATCTCCATATATCTCTCTGAATCGCTTCCTACCATTGCATGCAGTGGAAAGTAAAGTTTTGTCTTCTTTCGACAAACCCTAAGCCACGAAAACGAATCCATCTATGTGACTACCCTGATGACTTAAGTTTTGAAATAGCATCCATGCTATAGACAGAAGTAGCGATATGTTGTTATTGTTTATGCTTCTCTGACGATAGCTAGATGCAAACCATGAGCTTGACTGACTCGATGTCAAAAACAGGATTGATAGGTGAAGTCAACGAGTAAGTGTGAGGAAGAGAAACACTAGTCAATGACAGTGTTGGCAATCATGGAAAAATTTGATAATCTCTTTAATTCAGGAAGGTCTAGTTTTTTTTATTGCTCTCACAGAGTGATTAAACCCATTTCAGAGCATTTAGGCCTATCTAAGTAACAACTGATTTAAATGTACTTTAAACAATTCGACAAATTCGAGAGTTCTCGGAGGTAGCTCTCGGAAAGTTCGGGAAATCAGAAACTTTTTTGTCGCGAAAAAATCGAGAATTCTCGAACCAATTTTCTTCTCGATTTCTCGCTTCTCGCCCATGGATAATCTACTCGAACTCTCTCAAACTTAGCAACTAACTAAAGAGGCAAGCACGCATCCACAGTTTTCAGATCTTTTTAAGTGATTTTCAGACATTTCCAGATGAATTTCAGATTTCTCCAATTGAATTTCACATATCTTCAAAGTTGAGTCTCTGTTAGATAACTTAAATTCAATAGGAAAAAAAATCTGAAATCCATCTGGAAATGTCTTAAATGCATTTGGAAAGATCGGAAATCAATTTTTAAATGTCTGAAATAGACAAAGAAGAGGTTTTGTTGCGTAAATTACTATTATAGATTTCTCTGGATCGCTCAATGCAATTATTGGCAAATTAGTGAAGCCACGGCATCCGCGATGGAGGTCGATATTCATTTCCATGGAAAACCACAGTTCATTATTAAATATTGAGTTGCAACGTCCATTGAAAAATGGAAACACATACGAATTATAACTGGTGCACTAACTTAGACGACATATCAGTAACATTTATTGAATACTAAATTAACTTAATATGCTAACTGAACTTTCACACTTAACTGCGTGTCTACACCGGGCATGGCTGCATGCTTCAATACGGAGTTGTGTCGATATTCACACTTTATACTTTTCCTAACCGGTTAAAATCGGTTACGACGCTTGATTAGATCTATCTTGTCGATAATTGTGATAATGAATGAAAGTTGTCGATGAACCCTGACAGCTAAATAAATACTGAGAATCCTCGTTGAACCGGTTAACTTTTGCTTCACTTGTTTCTAGAAAGTTGAAACTATAACATTATTAATAAATCCATCAATCGGTAAAAAATTAATGACAGTTCTAAATCAATTAACTAACAATATTGTTGTGGATGAGGAAATTGTTTTTCCATGTTGAATCAGCTAGAAGTGGTCTTTGTGCTAACGCGCACCTTCTTGGCTAAGAATCATACGATTTGATTATTGATTGATAAATGAGCTGTTGAATGTTATCTGATTTATATGAATAATTACGTAATTGCAGCAAAAAAGTCACAATGTAAGATAAAAAAGCTTATGCTCTCAAGACAATATAGTCATCTGCTTCTCTTGTCAGGTGATGCAGAAGTGAAGGACATAATTTGCAACATCAATCAACGAAGACATTACAATGCAGTCAGCACATCAGGGAGGAGGAAGCTCATGTTGAGATTCATAATGCTACATGTAGATTGATAGACATTGATAGAAGAAGAGTTGATGACAGACATGATGAAATTCGTAAGAGACCAACGTCCCACAGACCAGAAATAAGGAGTCCCATTAATTATTCAGTGAAGTTCGAGTGTTCCAACTAAAAATGAACTGTACATAATTTAACATAGCAACGGTGGTCGGATCACACCCATGCCGCGCGCCAGTGAGGGCTCGGACAAGCCGCCATAACTACAACTGCTACCAGCACCATCACAAGGCCGCCAAAACGCATGCCTTCAGTCCGGGCCCGGATGAATTTTGCATTAGGGCTCGGGTAACAAAGTTTATCGGTTTATACACTTTTCCATCCTTCATGAAAATATCAATTGCATTATTTGAGTGTGAATCCTTGCGAGTCATTCCAAAAAATCTAATTATTGATTACATGATCGCATGCTATAGGGCATGTAAATAAATAACTGACAGATCGCCTGCTGTCTGTCAGTAAATTGATTGCTGTCGTGCAGTAAGGTGAATTTTTAAACATTTGATACATAGTAAATTTGCATTTGTTTTAAATATTGTACATGTTTGACGCATCTGCCTATCACAAATAAATTCAAGGTGTCGACTTCAAGGTGTAAGCGTTCCACAGTTATCTGTACATAGTCTACTATTTCCGCGTCGGAGAATTGTGGGCAGCACAATGGCCTTTATGTCCCTGTCTGAATTTGTTCGATCTTTGTCATGTGTCGAAAGTGATCACTGCTAAATCGTAACGAAGTTGGTCCTCGCTCAAGATGGTCATTTTCATGTGCGATAACTAACAAGCACATGATTTTCGGTGAAATCAACCGCATATCCAGTTCACTTTATCAAGAACGCCTGCGAAAATAAGCAAGAAAAATGGTTAAATGTCATGCGAATCTACGGCTAACTAAAGGACCCAGGACTGGGAACGGTTAACCGGTTACACGTTCTCTTAACCGGCTAAAATCGGTTGCTTATCTTGTATAATGAAATATTGTCGATAATAGTGAATGAATAATAGTGATAATGAATGAAAATTGTCGATGAACTTTGACAAATAAATATAAGCCTGGAATCCTCATTTAACCGATAAACCAGTTAAAAATATAATTGGTTAACCGGTTACAAAAAAAATTAACCAGTCCCAGACCTGAGATGACCTAATTGACCATGGTAAATGCTACAACAAAAAGAATTGTTACTATTTTCATCCCCTCCACCGAAAATCCCATGAGCAGTAAAACCCGCAAATTTAGCACAGGCTAAACTCAAAAAAGAAGACCAACGCTGCATACTGGTCTGATGTCATACTGTGTGCAGATACGAACACAGTATTGCAGTGTCGCACATACAATTAAACGACATTATGCAATTTTCTGAATTGTTCTCCCGGATACTGATATCGGGTATTGCATTTACTCACAATGAAGGTTTCGTATAACACTTAAATGCGCATGATGTTTGTCTAAAATACGATGCCGCTATACGTTATGTCACTGTTTCTAGGTTGCGACATTGAAGTATAACCACTGATAAACATAATTCTGAATTCTAACGACTGTGCAATTGATAAACATTGTCATGAATGAATTAGATTAAGCTATTACTGGATTTCATTTGAGTTTTTGACATACGGTCAGGAATCACACGCTAAGTTACCGATCTGCATCGCTACCTCCAAAACGTGTGCACAAGTACTTGCATCGAGTGATGGAAGTGGTGACTGGTACATTGTTATTGCTCGTTGCAACAACCATCTTTCTCCTATGGCGTACAAGGCTCAAGTCTTCAAAGTCTAAAAAACCGCTGCCACCTGGACCTAAGGGACTACCCTTAATTGGAAACATGCATTCAATTCCTGAAAGAGACTACCTCAAATACGAGGAGTACAAACAAACATACGGTGACCTTGTATTTCTACGTCTTGGTCCAACGAATACTCTTCTACTTAACAGTCATCGTGCGATGAAAGAAGCACTGGTAACACAGGCTGATGTTTTCTCAGTTCGTTTTCACGCCGAATATATCGATAGGCTCTTTCTCGATGGTGGCATTGTCTTTACAGATGGCCCAGTTTGGCAACATCATCGTCGCTTCAATCTGCGTCAATTGAGAGAATTTGGAGCAGGAAAAGATATAAGCGAAAAAGCTGCTCTAACAGAGGCTGAATATATCATTGACCAAGTTAAATGTGGAGATCCTGTCGACATGGCCCCTGTTTTCACGAACGCAACGAACAATGTTATCGGTCAATTAACATTTGGTTACAGAACTGGCACAGAGGATCCAAAATTTGAAGAATTTCAAAAGAAGCTAAACTCAATAAACCAAGACCGTTCTCTTGTGTCTTTTGTGCCCATCTTCTTTCCCTTTCTTTTGCGCATTCCTTTCTTTTTAACTGTGTTTGAATACTTTGTTGGTTTACGGTATGTAATACAGGAGGCTCATGAGTACGTGTACTCAAAGATGAGAGAGCATGAAGCAGTTCTCAAACAGGCCAGCGTAGATCTTGATGAGCAAGAGCCATCAGATATTTGCGACGCTTTATTAATTGAACAAGCTCGCCAGAAAAAAGAAAAGGATGAGCATGTCTTCACAGATGCTCAAATAATGCGTGATTTAGAAGACCTTTTTCTAGCTGGGACGGATACAACTTCTCTCAACTTGACTTGGGCAATGTTCCTTATGGCAATTCACCCAGAAGTTCAAGAGAAAGCTCACAACGAAATAAGAGAAGTTATTGGTTCTGAAAGAAACCCAACAATGAAAGATCGTGTTCAGTTGCCTTACGTTGCAGCAGTAATTGAAGAAATTTTGCGCTATGCAACTATTACTCCAACAGGAGTGGCTCATGGATGTAGAGAGGACACGGAGCTCATGGGCTATTTCATCCCGAAGGATACAATGGTAATGACAAACATATGGTCGATTCATCGTGATCCCACATTATGGAAAAAGCCGAATCAGTTTCACCCTGGTCATTTTCTATCTTCAGATGGTAAGTTCAAGCCTTCAGAAGATATGGTTACATTCTCAATGGGAAGACGGGCTTGTCTAGGCGAAGGACTTGCCAGAATGGAAATGTTTCTCTTTTTCACAGTGATCTTTCAGCGAATGCGAGTTCGCCTTGCAGATCCAGATATTGATCTCGAAAAGACAATGTTAGGTATGGGTGGCGGAGCGAGACGATTACTTCCACACGAAGTAATTTTCACATTTCGATAGAGTCCTGTGGTTTGGCCATCTACAGTATGTTTGATAAACAATTTATTGACTTTCATCATCACATAGTACATCACTTCCATACGATTAGAACATGATTCCTTTATTCAAATACTTCCATGTTCGGCAATTCCACTGTGAGGAACGCTACATGATATTGGAGAGTGCCACTTCGACTGGGTGTACAGATGTCCAGACTTGAAAACTTTTCTCATTATCTAGTCTACTTTCCTTGTTATCATTTTTTCCTTCATTGAACACTAGGGTTTACAAAAGTCAATAACGTCAAAATCTGTGTTGCAGTTTGGTAAAACGTACTCGAAGCACGCTATTTCAATTGAAGTCAAATTGTTGTAAAAAATCAAAAATCCGGTAGATGAAGGTGGAAAATTAAGCAACATGCAAGCAGATAATTGACAATTGGGCGCACATCAATCATCGATAGACCTTTTCAAAACATAATTGCAACTTGAATATATTGCCAATACACTTATTGTATCACTTTTGAGGCACAAAACTATTGCAATATATTCTCTTCGAGGTTGTCTTCCTGTCAAATGATTGTTACTAAAAATCACTAAATCACTAGTCCCATGCAAATGTTTTCGGAAAATTGATGTGCACATGTTGTTTTGTGTAAGATGATCAAAATTTCACAATTCACTTCTAGCATGAGCTACCTACTCTGGGATGTACTTTCATTAAATTTTTTGAACTATAATCAACGCTTTATAGAGGCAAAAGCTGCAGCAGAGATAAATTGACATCTTATCATTTAGTTCACAACATTTAGTTTCTAATGTGCAAGTTCAATCAAAATGATTTAAATTTGTAATGCTTTTGTTGATTGGCACATGTTGATTAAATACAGTCAGTTTGTTAAACAGCTTATTGTTTTTATTACATAATCAAACTTCCATGATTCGCGTATGGCCAATAATTTGATGTTTACAAAATCGACCAATGTCTATAGACCATACATCGGCTAGCCACAAGGACACACATTTTAGACGCAAAAGTCATTTCAGTCGTTAATTTCTGTCTTGTGATATACGGAATCATTAAGGTGAATTAGTGCGGTAACTCAGACAATCATTTTACATGCACTTTTTATACTCCCGGCGAAGACCCAACAAACACACGGTTATCGAACGCTGCATAGTTTATGCGTGTACCTTCAAAAACATATCAAGTGGTGCAAATAGGAAGTAATTAACTTTTAAAAGAATGATAACTAGCACATTCTTGCAATATTTTTTATTGGAAACGAGAAGTATTACAATTAATAACATTTTGTCTCTAGTAGTATTGCACTAGCATTCTGACAGGGAGATTGCTTCGGGATGCGAAACTGACATTCGGCGCACTCATTCTTTATACAGAAGTGGGCGGACCATAGAGTATATCTCTACTCTATGAGGCGGACGATGACAACAGAGATGTCAGGGTTGCCGGAGGTTTTTTACTAGTCCCTGCATGCGTGTGCTATGATTGCAGTTATCGACCGATGGAGCATGTGACTCGACACCGCAGCGGCATGCTTTGGTGACCCGATCGGGGTTGTCAAGACAACCTGCCATTGTCTATTGATATAATAGGGGTAACTTTAGGCAGCCGGCTGTGTTTTTTGCACGCGACTGCCTGCCTTCATCTACGACACAACAGTCAAGGCGTCGTTCGGCGATCCTTCAGCCCACAGAATTAGATTCATCTGCGCAAACCGAAGCAGATAAACAAAATATATAATTCTGTGTTTCAGCCTCTTCATTTGTGTCAGTGCGTTAGTGTTTCCGATTTTGGATTGATATACAACTGCTACGTGGCATGTTGCATAGCATGATACGACGAAAATCATCTTCGAAAACTGATGTATCAATGCGTAAGTTCCCTACGCACGATGTCAGGTGATGCAGAAGTGAAGGACATGTTTGCAACATCAATCAACGAAGACATTACAATGCGTGATGCAGTCAGCACATCAGGTAGGAGGAAGCTCATTTTGAGATTCACAATGCTACATGTAATTTGATAGACATTGATAGAAGAAGAGTTGATGACAGACATGATGAAATTCGCAAGAGACCAACGTCCCACAGACCAGAAATAAGGAGTCCCATTAATTATTCAGTGAAGTTCGAGTGTTCCAACTGAAAATGAACTGTACATAATTTAACATAGCAACGGTGGTCGGATCACACCCATGCCGCGCGCCAGTGAGGGCTCGGATAGGCCGCCATAACTATAACTGCTACCAGCACCATCGCTGCAACATCCCACGTCCGACATAACTACAACTGCCGGTACTTATGGGTTATTTCCCCATCGTTTTCAAATTTGTTTAAAATCCGTAGAAATCAATCGATCGTCACAAAACTTCAGAGACACGTACGTGAGGATATTTTCTACCCATGTTCCAAAATTTGTGCAAATCGGACAAGTACATTCTGAATTAGAGGCGATAATTTGAAGTGCAGCTATGTCTGTAGCCTGATCTGACTGCTTGCCTCATCGTCTGAGCTGAAAGCACTTGAGATCAACGAAGTCATTTCTCGACATCTCGTGAAGTGATGATGACCAGGCCACCTACCTTACACCAAAATTTTCAACTTGAAAAAGGTGTGGCAAGGTAGTGCCAGTGCGAAGATTTCAAATAGCGACAAAGAGGGAGAGAGAACAATTCATACACGAGTAACAATGACGCGTCGAACAGACGAAGTCAAATCAAGCTGTTGATATCGCTACACTTCACATAATCGTCTCTAATGCAAAAAGTATTCGTCTGATCGGCATAAAATTTTGTATGTTGGTAGAAAATGTGCTTTAATGCGTCTACACCTAACGTTTGGTGATGATTGATTCATTTTTGCAGATTTTAGACAAATTTGAAAAGGTGGGGGAGATAACCCAACTGCCACCAACAATATCGCTGCATCATCCCACGGGCGCCAAAAGCTGACGCATTCAGTTGCTACAGGTTTCTTCTTCAATTCTGCAACTGAGTCGAACGGTGGCAGCGGTGGTGAGACGTGGATTTGGGCAGAGAATGCGGCGTGGAACCTGAATCAACAAGTCCAATCAATCTGAATCAGGTGGAGACCATTATTAGGAATGGCCTACGACTGGTAAAGGCCAGCAACTTAATGGAAGAGTCTGGTCTGAAGCCAGTAAACAAATGGAAGAGTAGATGAGGGAACTAGCTTCGTTGTGGACTGCGGCATCCATGGCGAGAGATGGGCCGGCAATTATGTGCTCCGCATTTTTATACGTCCACGCAAGACAGAGCCAGCATCAACCAGCAACTGGCGCGATGCGCTTGAATTAAATCCGAAATCACACCGGCATTCAGCATCATCCAACAGAGCGGCCAGCATGACCTGACGTCGACCGGCGTGGCATAGACGGCTGTGTTCGTCGCACCCATAGAATAAAATTCATCTGCGCGCGCTCCGTTTTCTAGAAAGGAAGTATCGTAGCTGTCCTTAACATCGAAATGACACATCACAGAATTAGACAACTTTCTCCTTCTCGAATGTATAATTCGCATATCGCCTACTATAGGAAATGGCAAACAATAAGCTGTCAGCCGGGTTTGGACACCAGAGCCAGTGAGTGAGTGGCGTGGGTGCGCACTTCGGACAAACCAAAACACGCATCGCTGTCTGGCTACATTCAGTGTGTGCAGTGAGGAATGCTGAGAAGAGGGTGATGAAATCAGCAGGTGAACCAATTTTCGTGCGCCTGCTATTTTCTTTAATAATGATTGGAAGAACCAACATTGTGGAGAGAACTTGTGCGCAATGATCTGAATTCTTCGAATTTGAAGGAATCGTGGCAATCGAAGCACTTTGATGGAATTTACTGTAATCCGCAAGCGACGCACGACTTTTTTCCTATCTCTGTAAGGTATGCAGGAATTCCTTTTTAGAGTAGGGATATATAGGTAGAGTGTCGACTCAAAAAAGTATGTGCATACAGTGAAAATTTTTTTATGAAAAGATTCAGTTTTTTGCGGAGATTAGGTTCCTGTGGTCCAAAAAAATTATTTGAGCGGTTTTAAAAAAGTCAAAATTTTGCATATTTATATACTACCAACATGATTAATATTTATAAGTAGTATGAAACAAGTTGGATATCAAAAGGAATGAATATTTGCTAATAAGCATCCTAACCAAGCGGAAATTTTGCTGATGATCAAGGGAATCTGATGAAGGCCATCATAACGGGAGTCTTCATGAAAAAGTCGAGATTTTATTGTGATGTCGTGGCTGAAATTTCATGTTTTTAATTCAATCTTCATGGTCATGATTTTATGATTCACTAATTTCATGTTTCATTTCTTGAATCTGAATAGTGATGTGCACCCATTTATATCTTTCAAAGTTGATTGAAGTCATTGTCCTTGATTCTGTTATTTTGCTCAACCAGTGGCAGGTTGCTTATGATATGATCTCGCTTAAGAAGATTATCTTGTAGGTCAAGCATGAAAGCAAAAACAGGTCATTAAGTTGCTAATTTAACAAACATTGCCTTTCCAAGGCTGTCATGACATGGAATCTGCAAAGTAATATCATTTCTTTCTGCATTATACTATCATGATCACTCAATACCGTTGTAATTTCTTCAAAACCTGCATATCTCACATTTGGTGACAATATGCCACCTGTATCCCCCACGAGTTCATTTAATAAAATCGAAAGTGTATACACATTGGGGATTTAATAACTCTACCTAATCCACATCAATGGACACGTCATAGATTATGTCGACGATTTTATTTACCTTGGACAGAATATCTCCTTTCAAGCCCGCCAAGAACAAGAAATCCTAAGAAGAACACAAAATGCGTGGAAGTCCTTTTGGAAACTCAAGCCCTACTTAACATCACGAGGTATAGAGATGAAGAATAAAAAACGTTTGTTCGATATGTGCATTCTGCCTGACCTGACATACGGATCCCAAACCTGGTCTCTAACACGATCACAAGAGAATAAACTCAGAACAACACAACGAGCGATGGAACGAAGGATGATTGGAGTCACTCTGAAAGACAAGGTTAGAAACGAAGAAGTAAGGAGAC
Source organism: Prostheceraeus crozeri (assembly GCA_907163375.1). NCBI lineage: Eukaryota > Metazoa > Platyhelminthes > Polycladida > Euryleptidae > Prostheceraeus > Prostheceraeus crozeri. The sequence continues at coordinate 114,904 of CAJQUW010006613.1, read as the reverse complement.
GAACAGGGTTAAAGGACGTTGTGATAGAAGCGAAACATCTCAAATGGAAGTGGGCTGGTCATGTCATCAGGCGACCCGATAACAGATGGAGCCATAGAACGACAGTATGGATACCAAGAGAAGGGAAAAGAAACCGTGGAGGACAGAGAAAGAGATGGAGAGACGAATTCCCAAGGAACTGGCGGCTGGCGGCTAGCGATCGTGCGACATGGATTCGTATCACAAGGGAGGCCATTTTCCGCAAGGATGATAACGGCTAACGTAAGACGTAAGTAACTCTACCTAATATACTTACTCTATGGTTCCAACCCTAAATTTACACCCACTATAAATAGTTGAAATTTGACAGTGACTCCACTTATGTATGTTCTTCATTGTGAATGATGTTTCTCTACTGATAGTCGTCAATCATGTCGTGTGAAAACGATGAAAAGATGACTAAAACGATTGAAAAAACATGCCAGTAATTAACAAATTGCAAAATGTCAAGCTGACAAATTCATTCAGCACTGAAAGAACAGTATGTTCAGAAACAGAATGCGATAAGATAAGTTGTTGATGACGATCAAGAATCTCGATGCACCTGAAACACAGATTCATTGGACATTCACAGAGGCACTGATAATTCATTGGACACTTTATCACATATTTCAACACTGTTTAATGAACCCTCGTGCAAAGAATTTTCCCTCTAAAAGACGACTTCAATACAGCATGCTACACCATTGCACTACTGGCTTTTTAGATTTTAAGTTCAACCGTAATCGAAACTCATTTTCTTAGTTCCTTGCTGACTACATATTGAAATGAAACATCTTCAATTTGACATGTATAGATGAGAAGATGGCTGACGTGAGCCGATACGTTTGTTGCTGGTTTTCTTACTGTGACTGACAAGATTCGATTACAATAGCTGTCCAATGGATTTGAACTCCATTTCTAGAAGCCATGCGTTGATTAGCTGCATCTTAAAATATTTTTAAAAACATCTTCGTCCGCGCTCGAACACTTGCGCGCCAGAAGCTCCTGTCTAGAGCGTCCACCGGGTCCACTCGTAGCATCTACAAACCCTTCTGTAAGCAGTCCATAACCATTTTACCGATTCTTCTAACAAAAGTAAAAGTGTGGTAGAATGAACAATGGATACTGATCGCACAAAATAAAATTTTCCGAAATACATGAAATTTAATCGTGGCAAAAAATGGCGCCTCTAATTGTTAATCATTAACTTCTCGGATACTCATCCAGGAGCTAACATGAAGCTGTGAAGAGAACGAGGGCGCGTCTGACATTTTCACATGTCACTGTGTATATCTTTTGACTGTTACAAAACTGCACGTCTGCCAGATCAGATCAGATCAAGACTGCACGTCTTTTTTTTCAAAACTAGTGACAGCTTAGTGAGTTTAACTCATCCCTGCCCCACCTACGGCACAAAGCCATGCTAGCAAGCCAGGGGTGTGACAGTCTTCACACACGCGACTCTCACCAGATTAGGGTTAGCAACCTCTGCTGAGAGTGGTAGTACCTCTCAAGGCGGACAAACTCGAACGCTGGACCTTCTGCACCTTCGCACTGAAGCACGGCCCTTAGCCAACCGACCTATCCCACCACCAGGTAATAACTCTAGTATAACCAACCACTAGTGACAACTCTCACATGTGTAATGACCTCTTAACGCTTTCATTGAAACAGGGGTGTTGTTCTTCCTTCTTTTGAAGGAGTTCCTCCGACGCTCCTAATCTTTCTACTTCCCAATATTCCTGAAAATCATCTTCAAATGACAAAAAAATTGCCAAACGATAAAACTCATCCATTTTCTCAAAAATGCCTTCAAGGAGATTAAAAGTACCCTCCTGGACCTTAGAGGCGCCATCATGAAGCTCTTTGTAATGATAGATTTTAATAGTTCTTGAATGAAGCGATCTTTACATATCCTGTGTATTCAAAACTAGAGCAGTAGTATGACCTGACTACGACATTCGTTGACTTACTGACATGCATGAGACAATAATTCTCAAAAACCTGAGAAAATGAAAAAGACAGGGTCACTCGTGGACTTGAAATCACATAAAATTCGTAATCCACACATCACTATGAAATTGGCGCCCCTTCACAGGAGTGCCGGCGTTCCTTTCAATATTCCTTTCGGCATCCTTTGAACGGAAATCACATTCATGCACAAATTTCAACGAAATTCCGAAAATTCGTTCCGGACAAGATGCCTACATGCTCTTGAACTTCGGTCATTGTTAGTTCACCTGTAATTCAAAAGTCCACTCATATGAGAGTAGGACCTGTAGATGCTTTCGAGCATAAAAATCATAAAAGAAATATCTCTTCAATTTTAATCTGTAGTCAACAACTAAATGGGATCAGGTCTATAACCAAAATGTCGCAACTTCTCTATTGGAAATACATAAATCGAGTTTTCTCGTGCGACCTCATCCATTCACAATTTCGTGATACATCCCGGACGAATAACTCATTATAGGTATTAAATTACCAAAATGATACATGAACTACTCAATGAAAAACATGAAAAAATCAATTTAGAAAATTATTTATTTTCGTGTTATTTTTATCTGAGGCACTTCATCTATCACTTCAAAGTTCAATAGAACAATACGTTTCAAATCATGTTTTCTGTGCTTCTTCTGTTTAAAAGGTTTATCCTTTTTTATCTTTGCCTTCTAGAGTCTTTTTATTATCTAATCGATCGAAATCTTCGATCGATGAATTGCCTCCTAGCCGCAAATTCCCATAATGTCCATTATATTTAAAGACCTCCTATTTCTTTATGCTTCTCTCTTCTGTCAGTTCCCGCCACGCCTTCTGTTTCTTTTATTACTTTTTTCGTTGTGTTTGGATCAACCAACCTTGGATGGACGGACGTACACCCCTGACGAGTCGAGCGCTTTTGCACCATACCCAGGTGGTTTCTTATATGGTCATTTAGAATTCATTCGCTCTGCAATTTTAAACTATGTGCTCAGTCAGCGTAGTGGTTCCGAATGACCCAATCAGCAAGTTTGAGATTGTATGCCACGCTTACAATGACTCTTTTTTTTTACGTTTATTAGGTATTATTTTAGATTTCGTGATAATATCCCAACTGTAGCAAAAAGACATCTGATTATAATCTTCGCTTGCCATGGTAACGGTTGACTCACAGTCTGCCCGCTGCTATCGCGTGTTGACCTGTTATCACATTTCTCCTCCTTCTTAAAATGTAACTAATCTTTTCATTTCACATTCAGTGCTGTTTAAACCTTTGACAAGACAATTCGAGTCGAACATGTCAGGTTTTTTTTTCCTAATTAATTTCAAACTTTATTATTATGACTTCGAAAGCATTCTGTGCGCTTTTTATTTATACAATTTAGAAAAGTACAAAAAACAAGGAGAAAACAAGTGCTGTACCAAATTCATATAAAAGAAAGTTTAAAAGCATCTTTATTATTTTAGCGCTAGCCACACTGGCGTATTTAAAATTGCCAAAAACAATTTGGTGGCACCCTTTCGACCACTGTTTCCTAAAGGCACATTTCATGAAAAATCACATAATTGGGTAAATCCAATTTAATCCACAACATTTGACGAAAATGTGTCTTTGATTTGTAAAATCCATATTTCTGAACCGATTTCAATAGTTTTTTTTAATCGAACCGTAAAGATCTCATCTATAATGGCATGGTTTTTAAAAAGTCACAAAGTCAAGACCTTCTTCACAAGTTGCCGTTTTTTTGCTGAAAAGAGACCAAAAAAGCATCTCCAAAGTTACAGTATTCTCACTTCAACACGGATTTTCGATCAGCTACATTCAAATACACCCACTAATATTTACATCATCTGAAAGTAAAAGATCAGCTCTTTAAGACAGTCTAATTTTAGATATTGTAATTAATATTAATCATTGGATGTTCACTGGGTTTCCATTGTCCAATGAAAAAAATGTCCTCTGACAGACACGTTTTCTGTCCTCTGACCGAGGTACCTTTTCTCGAAGAATATTGACTTTTCCATCAAACGTTTTGCACCAAGCGAATCCTCTAGTGTGCTAGTTTAAAAATCCGTAGAGAAAATTCAGTTTGGTGACGCTACAAGTGAGCAAAATTGATTTAAAAATATTTTTATCCGTTTTTTCGACCAGAGTATTTGAATATTCCCAAAAATTTCATTTGGATGCAGAAACCAGACATTTTGTTGGGAATCGATGAAATTTCGCGGCATAGGAGGGATCCATGCTCTTAACATCTATGCAAAAGAAATTTTTCATTTATGTAAATCAACCCTCTCAAAATCTCCAAAAACCACGAGAATGTCCTCTGACCGAGACCCTAAAAAATCTCGGTCAGAGGACAACGTTAAAATTGAAGATCTCGGTCAGAATACAAGTGTCTCGGTCAAAGGACATTATAATGTATGCAATTACATTCAGATCACTTCGTCTTACGCATTCAAGTATTGACCAAAAATCTCTTACTTCGAATGTGTGAGTGGAGGTCGGATTTTGGCACCATCGGATAAAGTTCGTCGATGTCGCCCCATGCATCGCTACGATGGCCGGAAGTGTCACAAACTTGACCTTATCTTAAAAAACAGAATTTTAATGAGGGAGATGGTCCATGGTGGTAACTGTGACAACCTGTCATTCACAATCGGAACAAAGGAGGATTCCTCTCACTCGGAGGATTTCCGCGGTTTGAGAGTAATGGTGATTGGAAGGATCAATAAATGGCCATGGCCGTATGGGCGAATTCAATGCTAGCTTGCTAAGATTTGCGGGTATTGAAAATTGTAATGTCCAATCTGGGACAGAACGAAGTGCCAGAAGAAGAAAAGTTGAACATCGACGGTATCTCGATTCAAGAGAAAAATTTGATATCTGTGGAACACGCTCTTAGCAATCTCGGCAGCAAGGTTGAAGTGGAATAAGTTCAGCAGCAAACTTTGTAATGAATTATTCAAAGGAACTCAGGTGCTCTAAGGTTTTGTTGGATCAGTTCCTCTAGGTGCTGATCGGAGCCCGACCATTAACATAGTACTTCACCAACCTGCTTGACGTGTGACATGAATATGCTGCGATAAGTAAAATTCGAATGCAGTAAAGAAGACTTGAGATGGTTTTGACATGCATGGACAACTAAAGAAGATTTGACAGTGTCGAATCAATGCAGCTGGGAGGACTCCACGCAATTGAGATAAAAGAGAACATCAATGCGCTGAATCTTAATGAACACTTTTCCCGAATTGTGGAGAATAGCCATAAATTTTTTCAACCTCAGCTGAAGTGGAACCAAAGCTGTTTTCAAATTGAAAGCATTTCGTTCAGCGATTTTTATCACACATGGGTGGTCTCCGCAGCACAATGGTTAAGTGCCTAGCCTAGCGATGCTTCGGTGCAGAGGTCGAGTCCCGAAAGTATCATTGTCAGTCGTCAGGAAGGACATCATACGGACAACAAGATAACAATGACCAAATTTAAGTCTGATTATGTCAGCATCGTCCAACTCCCCAGTACGGGGGATTAGTGACGTTAAACCATCATTTCATTCACATACATTGCGCATTATTTGCATGTGAACTTGAGGTCTGAGGATTGACTATGCAAGCTGCGGCGTGTATAAACCTCAGCTTGGGAACTGTCTGACCAACATGAAAGTCGGCTGCAACGTCACTGTTTAAAAGCAATTCACCACTGAAAAGCGACAAAAACATCGAAAAAACAACCTCGTGATGTTTCAATTGATAAACTTAAATCGCAAGCTTTAAGATCTTAATTTCTACGATGCTTTCAAGGTCATCTGAGATGATTCTAATTAATGTGTTCAATGTAATTTCATGAAACATGGTGTGAAAGGATGTTCATAACACTTCGAAAAAATGCTTGACGGTCATTATGAATTCTAATAAGAGTGATAATAACGAGAAAACCTATCGCGGGGGTTATATAGTCTCTTTCATGAAGAATATCGAGAGAATTGATATAAAGACCCCACATGACTTCACATGTTTTCATAGCTGGCATGTCACATTCTTTTGTAATGTTTCATTTAAGCTGCAAATCATGCAAATGAAGGGATGCTGAATAAGTAACATGGCAGTGATTAAAAAGTAAGATAAAGGAACCTAAGAATTTCCTTCAATATACTGACATTGCAGTTGCGTCATCTATAATGGCCGGAGGTTATCTTCCTCTTTACTTATCAAGATGACGAATACATTATTTTTCAAAGTAAAAATGTGTTAGATAAAAAATGCAAGATCATTTGATTCTCTTCACAGAGATCTTATTGGTTGTAACAAAATACTTAAAAGGGAGAAGTGAAATATCATTCATATATTGGTTTTGCGATTAAAAAGTAGAATATAGTCAATCGAAATGCGAAAAAACAATTGGGAAAAAATTCATTGATCAGACAAATGTTAAGTAAATACAAACTTTGATTCCTTCATAACTGTGATAATTATGTATGATAGTTTTGCTTTGATTACACTTAGGCTACATCATAGTTATCCATAGATAGTTTCAGAGGCTTGTTTATTTGGCTGGCTGTGGCCATAACATAAAACGATCAGAAGACGCCGGCCAAGTTTTGCTGACGAAGTAAAAAAGCATGTTACTCACCGTTGAGCAACAGATTGACTCTGTTAAATGCTCCATCCTGATAAAGAAATCGTTTATTCGAATTACGCAGTATGACTAAAGGGTGTTTGGGCCCCATATTTACCGTAAAATTCAAGTTTCTTCATAAGGTAAAATATCTTCAATATTTAAGGCTTTCAGGGTCAAAATTCAAGTATTTTCAATGTCAAACTTTCTTTCTAATTTCCATGCCTTTCGATTCCATGGTCTCCGTGGCACAGTGGTTAAGTGCTTGGCCCAGCGATCTTTTGGTCCAGAGGTCGAGCCCCGAAAGTGTCATTGGAAGTCGGCAGGAAGGGCATCCGGACTAGAAGTACTACAACGCTCCATAAGTCTGACTATGTCAGCAACGTCCGAGCCCCAAGTATGGGGAGTAGTGACGTAAAAGCTTCAAAAAAAAGCTTCGTGTAAATTTTCATTTGCACTCCAAATAAAAATTCCCAATCAGTCCGAGATTACCATTACTTTACGATGAAATTTCTGTTTCCACATTTTTTAGTTTCCATGAAATAATTAGAAGATCATCGAACAATTGCAAGATGCAAGATTCAGCAAGCAGAGTCACGATATTCAGATTTGGTTGCACAATCTCATTGTACCTCCAAGCCACTTAAGCCTATGTAATACATTTTACAAGTAAGTACTTATTCTAAAATCTTATTACATGCAAAAGTCATCGCAATATATCATGATCATTCACCATCATCACCCCTGAAAAAACAGATGATCCAACTGAATCTGGCTCCGTCAAATTGCGCTTGTAAAATGTCATAAATTTTTTAAGTCTTATAGAGACGAGGAATTAGGGTCTCCTTCTTTCTATGCAGCTAATCCCCATTCTCTTCATCTTCATCTTCAACTCCCTCATGATGACATTGCTGAGCAGCTGGAGGGCGAGAATGCAGGATACGATGGTGAGATGTTTGGGCCGATTGTCTGTCAAAACAGATTTTTTTGCAGAAGAATATCTGCGTATATTTTTGCCGCTGCCTTCTTTCTGATACAATCAGACAGTAAAAGTCGAAGGACAAGAAAGTCAATTCCTTCTAGATGGTATACTGCTCCCTACTAAAGATTCACAACCATTTCGATTGAGTTTGATTGTTAACTTAGCTGTATATTTGACCCACATTTAGCGGTGAGCATATCAAAGACATGAAAACAGCTCTGTACAGGCAGCATGGCTGATTAAAGTAATACTAAAACGTTTGGTGTGCTTAAACTGTGAGCGAACAGAACTGCTACTCCTAGCATTAGAGGGTGGCTTTTGGCAAAAAGAGAACAGGAATGATTCGGGAGTGATTCTTCAGCCTCAACATTTCCACTGGAATATGGTGTCAGTCGTGAAAAAGAATCGGTGGTAGTCATTGTTGGCACGAGATGGGATAATCTTTTGAACACAACGTCGGGAACGGAAATTGGTTCAGAATTCAAAGAAATTTGTTGGATCCAATGAAGTCATATTATTTAATATTCTTTAAATAAAAATTAGTTGATAACGCAATCTTCTTGACGATAGACTAGGAAAGTCTCATCAAACGATCTTTGTAAGAAAAACGACGCAAACTAGGAAAAAAAACGTAAAAAGCGCCTTTGTACTTTTTCCATTCGATCAACCAAGTATTTACGATGCGGAGACCATACAATAGAATTTAATTCAAGTGTTGATCTAACATAGGTCTTATAAATAGACAAAATGACATCGTCTCTCGAACCAAATGAACGTAAATGGCTCCAAGAGTTTTGCTGGCCTTAACAACAATATTTTCAATATGATGACGAAAACTCAATGGAGAGGAGACACCAAGATCTTTTATACAGTCAACAAACTGAAGCGCTGTCATTCATTTCTCTGTAACTTCAAATGTGGTGATGAAGAAGGAGGACGACTTGCAGATGCCCAACGAATTCAAGTGATTAGGAGATGACACGAAATGTTTATAGACAGCTACGTAACACTTGAATCTCCAAAATTCTATTCGATGTCTATGGCATAACAGGTGATTCATGGTCGCAAAATACTGCACTGATGTCGACAGTAATGAGTTTCGTTAAATATCGTAATTCGAAATGTTTTCCAGAAAGCGGCAAAATTCAGACCTTCAAAAAAAACTTTTCAGAATAGGTATAACATTTGACTTTCCACATTACCAAACGCGACGATTTTAAGTCAAAAGTTTGAAAACGCGCAAACACTAAAAGTCCCAAAGACGTAAGTCGGTCAGCTTGACAAGTCATACATTTCCACCGATTTGAATAGATAAACCAAGCTTTTTCATAATCGGAAGCACATTAGGTGTGATGACGAGCGGCGCATGTGGCCTGGGGCCTATTGCACCAGACGAGAAGAGTGAAGGTTGATGTTGTTGGAAAGTGATGGGTGAAGAGTGAAGAGTCAGAGTGGAATTTTATGTCAATCTTTAATACAGTGCTGCACCAAATAGACTGAAGATTTAGGAATTCTCTTCTTTGAAGAGTATCTCTGTGATAGTGCTGATGAGCGGTTATGTCTCTATTCATGGGAATAGCCGTCCTCTTTTGTGAGGGAAAATACTGGATAATTAGAAAATAACAAAAACTAAAGGAATTTCTTAATTTCAATGAAATTCAATTTAATTTACCGAAAAAGATTATTGATACGGTTGACCACAGCACCGCATTGCCAAACGCCAAGAGAGTCATAATCCATGACTCTGTGATTATGAAGAAATCACCACGACTTATTCATTCGATTTCAATGGAAGTAATTTGACTTATGTGATATAATCATTTCAAGAGGAGAATTTCTCATCAGTGATAACTCAGTCTCCGCTTATCCTACAAAATGGATATAAAACACTTCCCACGCATCACAAACAGATCAGGAAGTCGTATGGAAGTGACGGAAATCAATAGGTGGAGTTCATTCACACATCAACAATGCCATGAAGCGTACGCAATGACTTCAAATAAACTAATTCAGGTTAATATTAAAAGTCATTGGGCGTACGCAATTTCCAGAATTGCGTACGCAATCAACAAATTCCAGAATTTGTTCCATTGTCGTCATCGCCTCTGATGATGCCCTCATATTTACTGTTTCTTCAAAAAATTGTCAATCGATGTTGGAAATCAGTGGATCATTCTCTTCTTTGGTGCAATTCGATCTGCTAATCATTCGAAGCAATGTCTACACAGCAGCTCTCTTTTCGAGCATGGATTGCGTGCTGTGAAGATAGTGTAGCATAACCGATTGATTTGTGTAGTGATCTTGAAGTATTCTCGGCTCGGTAGCATTTTCCATTTACATAGCGTTATTTGTTTCATAGCAAAATTGCACAATGGAAGCACAACAGAAAATATACCGATATTTGAAAATCGTAAAACCAATTTTCGATATTTCTGAAAAATAGAAAATTCCGGTAAAACCGATAACTATAATACCAGTATTGCAACCCCTAATGTAGAGTTACATCACCATGTCACATGTCTCTGATTTTCCTTAACTACTTTTGTCCCTAGTCTATCTTTCATCACTTGGAATCGATATATGGTTCGACTAAAAGGTCTATCTGAATTGTCGACCGCCGTTTCCCTGTCCTGAGGAAAGCCGCACACGAGAACTCAGAAAGCTCCAATGAGGCATCGTGCATTGCGGCCCGGTCTGGCACAATTTGAGTGGAAGATAGCGTGTTAGCCAATCCTTTATTAAATGATTGTCTAATCCTTTATTAATGATTGTCACACACTGCCTGTGTGATTGTTGTCGAAACACATGAAAAACGCTACGAGCGAATTGTTTGAAGCTGCTCAGGGTAAAGAAAATATGCCTTAAGAAAAAATTCCAACAATTAAGGCCTATTGAAAAGTTCGATAACGAAATCAAGGCTCCAAATATGATTTGGCAAATCGCTCATGAAGATAACTTGAACGGCGAAATAAAAATAAACACATGCCTAAATGTGAATTTTTCAATGGGTAATTAGTATAGCCTAAAATATTCCTGTCAGAAAATGAAGGATCAAAGTAGGTTGTGGGGCGCCGTCCCGCTCTGGCCCCACTATACTCCTGCATACAGCAAGAAATCAGATGTCCTGGAATGGTCCGTTATCCCAATAGGACATTTGACTTCCTGATGAATAGCTCTTCCGACTACTTCGTCCACCCACTGTGCCCAGTCATAGATTTTGGCTTTGTTGGCACAGATAGTTCCTGACTGCATCGTTCTTATTTTGTAATATGCAATTCCGATGCAGCTTTTCGATGAGTTCTAATCGACAAGAAAATGTGCAAAAATGATCAGTCACTCAGTATTCAAGTTATCCTGTCTCAAAAATCTCAAACGCAGACCAGCTACGGTCAGACGTCACATGGTGACAAAGTGTCAGTTGCTTTATTGAAAGGTTTTCATGCTTAAAGAAGAAAGATAAAAATCGTTGATCTTCACTAAGTTCACTGAAGAAGGTAAATGGTACGTAGCTATTGTCAGCCACTGGGAGACGCACCGCTTAGGCACCGTTATCATGATACCGTATGTCTACGACGGAACATCGTTTTGATGTGCATGTCCGTGCTAATCCTTTGTATTCGGATCTGTGACTTACAGATTAATCTATAGAGATTTTATGGGGTCAGTCGGAATGTGTGAGGGGGGTTGGTTCCTAAGATGAAAATCATCCCATCTATCAACAATCGCTATGTTTCTGTCTCATGTAGCTTGTATTCCCTCTACTCTTTGTTTCAATTAGGAATCAGACCAGCTATTTAAGACACAGGAACACGCTTTCTACAGAGGATTGTTAGAAATCGAACGGTCGAAATTCAAGCAGCTAAAATGGAATGAAAAACTAAATAAAGTAACTTTTTATTAAAATACTCTTCGACTTGGAGAAGTGTCATGAACTTCTTTCGACTACAATCGGTGTTGGCAATTATTTCTCATTTGAGGCCTATTTCATCAATGTTTGTAAAAAACAAAATTGCAGAATTTAATCAAATGGTTGAGTTTCAAGAATATCCAATAAAATTCCTGTTTACAAAGCCTAAAATTATGCGAAGTTACACAAGCATAGAAAATTATCTCACGGCTGAAAGGATATCAGGCCACACTGAAAAATCAATCCAAAAGGAAAATCAAAGACCAATATTTTGATACGAATCTGCACAAATCATTAAAGCAGTCTCAATTTTATCTGGTTTGAAGTCGAGAAACTAACAATAATGGGGAAGGTTTAATGCCCCTCTGTCTGTTGATTTTAATAACTTCTACGAAACTATTTTACATATCATGATGATCACTGCCTATATCGTGGCAAAGTGGCATCCGTGGCACAGGGGTCAAGTGCTTAGCTCAGCGAGCTTTTGGTCAGTCACAGATCGAGTCATAATGTCATTGGAAGTCGGCAGGAGGGGCATTGGGACAGAAAATACCACAACACTAGGAATAGGCCTACCACATACGCATGTCAGCACCGTACAAAGCCTCAATGGGAGATTTCATTTGCATTTTTGATGCATTAACTAATATATTTACTAATATTAATATATTAACTAATAGATTGCAAGTTTGAAAGAGCAAACTATGAGGTCATAATATTGAAAAGTGAACGCAAATTCAGGAATGTAAGACGCCGAATGGAATGAGGCAAGCAGTTACCAACCTGGGTTGACTTGCTCGGTAGGGATGACAAAGAAGGGATTGTGATAGCAGAATCAAGCATCATTAGATATGGTTAGCGAGGTCACCAAAAATTGTCTGTACATTGATTACCAGTTGAACAATTCAATTACTTTTGTCACTATTTGATTAATACCATTTTCGAAAATCAGTTTACATCTAATTACAGTTGATTGTAGTAGCGCAGTAATTGTAGCAAATTGTAGTTGTAGCAGATGGAACTTGTACATCGAAAACATTATCCTAAACGCTTCGAAGCGATTCTTCGTGCTGCGTTTCATGCGCAAATCTGCATGCCCAACTGGCATTACATTGGAAGCCTATAGCGTATTTATCCGGCCTCTGCTATTATACTGCTATCCTGCTATATGTAACACGCCCTCATATCTTTCGGAAAAACTCGTCAGATTAGAAAGAAGGGCCCTTCGTATCGTCGGAGATGTGTCTCAACCCCCCTTTTGCGGACACTGCAAGATTCTACTGTTCCAGCTTTTGTCACCATTTTTCGGCTAAAACTGGCAAAAACTGGCTAAAACTATTTTTCCAGCATTACTACTTAAGTTTTTTGGGTACATACAATATAAGGGATCATCGTCACTCCTTACTTTATTGATAAACGTTAGTCGCAATAAGTTCACTTTACTTTTTCATCATTCGATAAACATTTAGGCCTGTATTTTCACAATTCAAACTTATCAATGTCGCATTTCAATCAAAAACATGTTCCAAGTATAGGTGCAAGAATATGAATTATTATAAAAAATATTGTTATAAAGCTGTTGTGCATTATTCTTCTAAGTGTGCACGCATTTTGTTGCTTTACGAATTTCATTCATCGTAAGATACAACAGACGTTCATGCTGGAAGGAAATCACTTGGCTCTATATAAAAGATCGAAAACAGGCATTCCATGAAGCTAGAAGGGTAGGAAAATATGTAAATCTGTCCTCGGATTTCTACGATTGACCTTCCTGCTGATCTCATAGAATAGCTTGTCTTCAAAATCTGTGGCAAATATCCCATACCCATTGTGATTACACGAATATTACTATGAAATTTATCCTGCACTCCTAGAAGGACTAGATTAAAAATTTTGCCCTTCAACATTTTTCATGTCATGGTAATTTACCCTCACATGTTTAGAGGATAAGGTTATGTTAAATGAATTTAAAACCGAAAGTAAAGTTTTGATTTGAGCTCAAAATATGGAAATTTCAAGAACTTTAAACAAACTTGTATATCGCAGTAATGTCAAAATTGTTTGTCCCTCTCAGATTCTATTAACAAGATCAATTTTGCAGCTTACTGGACATGTTCTTTTGTTGAAATTATAACTGAAGCTGTTCAGACATACATTATACCTCACTTTATCAAGATTGCTGGTGCGAACTATGTTATTTAATTATCATTTGTTCTTGCAAATCATGATTTCCTGCTACAGTCACAAGCATTAGTACATTTAGTATATTTCTAAAAAAAGTAGAAATGCATTCTAAGTGACTGTTGCACATTGCTTTATTTTGGAGGTGAGATTTTCCGATGCAGAGACTTTTTGATAGAGTGTTTTTTCTGCGTTCATGAGACCTGAGTTCGAATCCAGATCTGATGAAACCTAAGCTACTATTAAAATACACTCTACATTCTTGCTGAACACTCAACACAGAAGAATGACAGTGGGATTATTGAAGCCCGTTTACATGAAGAAAGCGGTTTGCTTAATTTAGTTCTATGTATAAACCAGTTATATTCATATATTTATTTTCATTTTTCATTCATTTGATGATAATTCTGTGAGTATCTAACAACTTCTGTTACATGAACCAAAGAGTCAAAATGGTGCTGAAGTCTACATTTGTTCTTAAATCACAAGAAAAGGGCAGATCAATCGCAAAGAAAGACAACATCGCATGTCGTTCGTGATAAAAACAAATCATGTGTATCCATCACAGAATGAATGTCATGTTTTGGAAGATAAGAGTTGCAAACCGCAAACCCGCAAGCACCGTAATACTTAAACCCCAACTTGCTGTCGATCATTTCGTGAAGAACTAGACTAATTTTTCGGAATTTTAGTTTTAGCCGGTTTTTACCAATTTTTGCCGGTTTCAAAAAAGGTCTCAACCCCCCTTTGCGGACACTGCAAGATTCTACTGTTCGAGGCTTTTCTCACAAGTAGCTGCAGTTACGGACCATCCTTTACGTAGCTGCTTCCTATTTCGTGATCCAACAAGACGGAACCAGTGCCCCTTGCGTCCTCCTCTTGCTAGGACGAAGCGGTTGAAAAACTCCTTTCAACAGTTTTGCATCTGTATGTTTGTATGTTTTGACTTCAGATAAGCGAGCTTTATATTATTGTTGAAAATGATGTACGGTAGCTAATTCAAAATTTTTGTTATGTTGCAATTTTCGTAGTGAGCGTTTTACAATTCTGCGAGTTTGAGCGGATAAGAGAAAAACGAAGTCGCGAAGTTCATTTTTTACCGATACACAAAAATGTTCCTACTTTCCTATTTTCAGTACTTCGCATCGAACGTTTCCATCGTATATGCACTCCTATCAGTTTGACAAGTCTTCAATAAATCTACTGTTGCAGTTTCACGTCATTAGTTCCTTCATTGAGGACTTCAACAGTGCTGACATGGTCAGACTTCTGTAGTGTTGTGATATTTTTAGCCCTTCCTGTCGACTTACAATGACACTCTCGAGGCTCGACATCAAAACCAAAAGTTATCTCGGCCAGGCACTTAACCGCTGTATCAAGAAGACCACATGATAAATCTATTTATAGAACAGGGATGGTGACGGAGCGATTATGATTTGCTGAAAGAAGATGCATAAATGTATAAAGATTAATGGCAAAGAGCAAGCAATAGATGACTGAGATGGAGCAAGTATGATTCCATATGCGGTCAGAATTCAACGTTGGGGCTAAACTGGAGTTTGTTTTGTATTTTTAATCTGTGATTGACCATACCTGATTTGTCTGCATTAAAGCTAAACCTTCATCGCAAAGACTATAGCAAAAATTGTATAATAATATGCTTACTTACTATATCTGCAGTAAAGTGTCATGCATCACTTGAAATTATTGGGGAATAAAGATAAACTCTACTGTGTTTGCAAGAAAAAAGGATCAATGTCAGCCACTCTTATCAACAGGCTATCCTAAGACCTACAATGACACCCGTTCATTGAAAAAAGCCCCAAACGACCTCGACAATTCAAAGAAAGACGCCCAGCATTACACTGACATGCGATTTGACGGCCCTATATTCAATTTTCTGAATCGCCTGCCCAAAACTAACCATTTCACCTTACAAAATTGCACAGAAGCATGTGTGTCAAGTGTGCACAAAGTAATGAATGCAGTGATAAGAAAAGTAACATTGCATCAAAAGTAGGTAGCTAAGGGTCTGCTGCTTTGCCACACACCTCTGTTTCACTCACCTTCACATTCATCAAATCGCTTACGTTCTTCTATCAACTGTTCAAACATTGCAATCTGATTGAAGACTACGCAGCTGATAAACAGTGTACTTTTCTGCATTGAACATTGAGAATAGTATGTTCACACGTTAAGTTGCTGATCTGCATCGCTACCTTCAATACTTGTGTACAAGTACTTGCATCAAGTGATGGAAGTGGTGACTGGTACATTGTTATTGCTCGTTGCAACAACCATCTTTCTTCTATGGCGTACAAGGCTCAAGTCTTCAAAGGCTAAAAAACCGCTACCACCTGGACCTAAGGGACTACCCTTAATTGGAAACATGCATTCAATTCCTGAAAGAGACTACCTCAAATACGAGGAGTACAAACAAACATACGGTGACCTTGTATTTCTACGTCTTGGTCCAACGAATACTCTTCTACTTAACAGTCATCGGGCGATGAAAGAAGCACTGGTAACACTGGCTGATGTTTTCTCAGTTCGTTTTCACGCCGAATATATCGATAAGCTTTTTCTCGATGCTGGCATTGTCTTTACAGATGGCCCAGTTTGGCAACATCATCGTCGTTTTAATATGCGTCAATTGAGAGAATTTGGAGCAGGAAAAGATATAAGCGAAAAAGCTGCTCTAACAGAAGCTGAATATATCATTGACCAAGTTAAATGTGAAGATCCTGTCGACATGGCCCCTGTTTTCACGAACGCAACGAACAATGTTATCGGTCAATTAGCATTTGGTTACAGAACTGGCACAGAGGACCCAAAATTTGTAGAATTTCAAAAGAAGTTTAACTCAGCAAACAAAGACCTTTCTTTTGTGTCACTTGTGCCCATCTTCTTTCCCTTTCTTTTGCGCATTCCTTTCTTTTTAACGGTGTTTGAATACTTTGCTGGTATGCGGAGTGCAGTGGGGGTTGCTCATGAGTATGTCTTCTCAAAGATGAGAGAGCATGAAACAGTTCTCAAACAGGCCAACGTAGATCTTGATGAGCAAGAGCCATCAGATATTTGTGACGCTTTATTAATTGAACAAGCTCGCCAGAAAAAAGAAAAGGATGAGAATGTCTTCACAGATGTTCAAATAATGCGTGATTTAGAAGACCTTTTTCTAGCTGGGACGGATACAACTTCTCTCAACTTGACTTGGGCAATGTTCCTTATGGCAATTCACCCAGAAGTTCAAGAGAAAGCTCACAACGAAATAAGAGAAGTTATTGGTTCTGAAAGAAACCCAACAATGAAAGATCGTGTTCAGTTGCCTTACGTTGCAGCAGTAATTGAAGAGATTTTGCGATATGCAACTATTATTCCAGCAGGAGTGGCTCATGGATGTAGAGAGGACACGGAGCTCATGGGCTATTTCATCCCAAAGGATACAATGGTAATGACAAACATATGGTCGATTCATCGTGATCCCACATTATGGGAAAAGCCGAATGAGTTTCACCCTGGTCATTTTCTATCTTCAGATGGCAAGTTCAAGCCTTCAGAACATATGGTTATATTCTCAATGGGAAGACGGGCTTGTCTAGGCGAAGGACTTGCGAGAATAGAAATATTTCTCTTTTTCACAGTGATCTTTCAGCGAATGCGAGTTCGCCTTGCAGATCCAGATATTGATCTCGAAAAGACAATGTTAGGCATGGGTGGCGGAGTGAGACGATTACTTCCACACAAAGTGATTTTTACAATTCGATAGAGTCCTAAGGTTTGGACAGCTGCTGATGAACAGTATGAATGGAATGTTCCTTCAATGTATACATTCTTCTGGTGATAGGGCTACCACATCAAGCAATATCACTGAATGACATTGGAGAGTGCCAGCTCACTAGGACTGTTTAAACTTATTTAAACGGCTAAGCAGCTCATTTTAAGCTGCAGTCGCTTGTCGTGTGTCTACTTTAATCGTTGACGTCTCCTTTAATCGAAACTGTCATGATGGACTTTGGACTAATGTTTACAGAAAGTCTTTTATTAGTGTGCTCTCTAGCTTTCATAGGAAGCTTGCCTTAATGTCGGCGGTCACAAGTGTGACGAGTTATTTATTAATTGATTATAATTGCTATGAGAACTGATGTGTGGTGGTGAGGGTTTGATCCTGCCAATTGACACAGTCGCATAAGTGGCTCGTAGCTCAGTTGGTAGAGCACATGTCTAGTTAACCTTGGTCGAAGGTTCTAATTCTACCAGCCGCACATCCTTTGCATGACAATTTGATCTATCGTGTATTTAATTTCATTGTTGTTAATAGGTTTGTGCCATTACAATAAAAAAGTGTTGTAAAGCCATTGCCTTACAGAGCTTTAAATTGATGTTCCTTTGAGTTCTTTTTGTTCTTCAATTGATGTGAATCGAATATTCTCCTTAGTTTACCGTGAAGAATAAGTGGTCACATATTACATTATAAAGAATAATAAGTCACCACACTACCTGAGATGATTTATGTATTTGGTCCACAGAAAAAGAGAGTTTTTACGATGCTTTCTTTCTCCAGAGAAAATCTGTTAATTTGATTAGTTCCGAATTCAACAAGTTATAGTTGCATGCTTCCCTTTTCCTGATTCCCGCCCGATCAATGGTGATCTTTTCTAACAGACGAGTACCTTTTGTCTCTATCGAGCTCTTCAATGTTTAACTGATCTGCTTGCAATTATGTAGACAGATCTGTTTGCAGATCTCGAAGGCGTCTAGATAGTCGTGTCCAAGACTTTGTGCCGATTTTGGTACTTATGGGTTATCTCCCCCCCCCACGTTTCAAGTTTGTCTAAAAACCGTAGAAGTGAGTCAATCGTAACAAAACTTCAGAGACACGTATTTGAGTATATTTTCTACCCACATGCAAGCATATGCGCAAATCAGACAAGTACTTTTTAAATTTTATAGACAATAACGTGAAGTGTTAATTGTGATTATTAGTAATTGTCTGACTTCACTTAAGCGGACCTCATCGTCTGAGCAGATAGCACTAGGTGTCAACAAAGTCATATCGCGACAACTCTTGAAATGATAATGACCCAGACCACATCCTTTCCATCATAGAGTAGGGTATGTAGGTAGAGTGTCGACTCAAAAAAGTATTTGTATACAGTGAAATTTTTATATCAAAAGATTCAGTTTTTTGCGGATATTACGTTCCCGTGGTCCACAAAATTATTTCAGCACTTTTGAAAAAAGTCAAAATTTGCCAATTTATATACTACCGAGATGACTCTCCTAAATAAGTAGTAGGAAACAAGTTGGCATGAAAAGGAATGAATATTTGCTAACAAGCATCCTAACAAAGCTGAAATCAAGCTGATTATCAAGGGAATTTCATGAATTGTATTATAATGAAAGTCTTCATGAAAAAAAACGAGAACTTATTCTGCTTTCTTGGCTGAAATTTCAAGTTTTTAATTCAATTTTCACCGGTATGGTTTTATGATTCACTAAATTCATGTTTCATTTCTAGAATCTGAATAGTGATGTGGATCCATTCACATCCATCAAAGTTAATTGAAATCATTGTCTTTGATTATTGATTGATTATGTGATTTTGCTCTACCAGTGGCAGGTTGCTTATAAATGATCACGCTTAACAAGATTCTCTTGAGGTTGAGCATGAAAGCAATAGCAGGTCGTCGAGTTGCTGATTTAACAAACATTACCTATCCAAGGCTGTCATGACACGGGCGATCTGTAAAATAATATCATTTCCTTCTCCTTTATGCTATCATGATCAGTCAATTCCGTTGTAATTTCTTCAAAACGATGCATAAATGTGCATATCTCACATTTGGAAACAATTCCGATTGCATCTCCCTTGAGTTCATTTAATAAAATCGAAAGTGCATACACATTGGGGATTTAATAAATGCGGAGTTACCACTCTACCTAAATATAGTTACTCTATGCTTTCCATTAACATGCTTAATTTAAGAAAGGTGTGGTAGGGTAGTGGTCGTGGGAAAATTTCAAATAGCAGTGGATGAGACGAAGACGGAAAGAGGACAATGCACACTAGAGTTTTCAAAATCCCGACTTTTTCTGATCCCGTGAGTTTTTTGCGATCCCGGGATTTGTCCTACGGGATTAGCTAACTTCATGCATTTACTGATAATACGCTTAGGCTAGCGCAGGCTGAACAATACTAGGCGGTGCTTTAAATTCTTAGACGAGTATTTTGAACGATGCACTGTACATTGCAACTTATGATCATGCCTAGTACATATGACACTTATGACATATGAGCACTTATGACATTGCCTAGCGTCCTCAACTCAATAATAAGTTTTCTTTTCACATGCAGATATAAGTTGCAACAATAAGGAGATCTGATTATCGTTCACAATGTGCTCGCAAGTTGTCGCATTGAAACTTGACATGTGATTTTCAAATCGAAGTTGAAGTTCCGCTACGTCTGGTGAAAACCCGATATTGCATAATTGCCTCAAAAATTCATTAAATGTTAGTACGCTTGACGTATGCATAATGCTCTTTCTCTCGACTACCTGAATATAGTTTTATTTTTTGATGTCAATGAAAGTAAATGATTTTTTGGCACAATGCACAAAGATAAGCTAAAATCAATTCAACTTTCACTTTTCACGCATTGCATCTGTACAACATCATAGATGACTCACAGGCATTCATGTTCATTCTTACACGAATTGATGAGCCTTGTTACTCCGTCTTCATATAGCTTAACTGCCTAAAACAGATGTTAACGAATACCGGGATCCCGGTCACCTAATCCCGGGATTCAGAATCCCGTAAAAATGTGATAATCCCGGGATTGAAACCTTAAGCACACACGAGTAGTAATAATGGGTACAGCAGATAAAAACAGATCAAGCTGCTGACATCGCTGCACTTCACATCATCGTCTCTAATGCATTAGTGCTCGTCCGATCTGCACAAATTTTTGCATGATGGTAGAAAATATACTCAAATACGTGTATCTTAACTTTTGTGACGGTTGATTCATTTCTACGGATTTTAGACAAATTTGAAAACGTGGGGGAGGGAGCTAACCCATAAGCACCCCGATTTGGTTCAATGTTGGTTGGTCTGGAAAGCCTCTTACCTGTGTCGAGTTCATGCCAGCTTGTTGCATGTTCCGACAGAGACATCAGGTCCAAATTTATAATTGTAGCTCGTGTATGACCAAGAAGTATGTTGTCAACTTTATAGGCTTCCGCCGAGTACATCTAATAGCTGAAGTCCGTACTGTGCGCACATAAGGACTTAGTATGGCAGCTGCCAATGTGAACTTTATTCATAGAGACTGTCAGCTTTCTCTCAAAATTGTAAATCACTTTTATTCCTGCGTACACCTTGACAAGAAGAGGCTAAAGATCTCGCTGCTGATGAACTGCATCCTTTTTCTTCAACTTCAATATAGTGACTTAGAGGAACTTTGCGGCACTTTTCCTACCCTAAATACCACCTGAAGCATCGACATTCAAATCGATAATTCTACCAGCTGAAATAAACCCATCGGTATTACAATCCTGATTAAACCCGTTAGCATCACTATTTATTTATTTATTTATGTAAAGAATTTCACTAAAGTGTGGCGCTTTGTCCATGAAGGACTTCAAGGCCATATCACAAATAGAAAAATGTACAGCAAAGATTCGTACACTAGTTGCCAAACAGCAGGTCAACAGATATTTATGTAGTACTAGTAGATCACAAACACATTCCAAAAAGATTACAAGTATTTATTTATGAGATGGGATTTAAGCATGCGTTTGAAGCAAGAAAAGGACATGCGGGAGGTTAGAGAAGTGGGAAGAGAGTTCCACACGCTTGGGGAGGTGGAGGGTGGAAGAGGGTTTTAGCAGTGCTTGAAGAGCGAAGGCGCGAGCGACTTGGAAGAGAAGAAATATTGGTAAGTTTGGAAGAGAGGTATTCTGGGGCGGAGAGGTTAAGACACTGAAAAGTAAGAACAGCAATTTTATATTCAATTCTGCCTTTGATGGGGAGCCATCGGAGTTGCGACAACAGGGGTGAAATAGGGTCATAGCGAGAGGACATAAAAATAATTCGAGCGGCAGCATGTATTACACGCTGAAGACGATGAAGAGAAGACGCAGGTAAGCTAGCGTGAATGGAAAGGCAATAGTCAAGCCGAGATAACACTAACGAAGTGACAAGAACTTTGGTGAGCAAGGGGTTAATAGAGGAGCGGATACTGCGAATGAGACGAAGGGAGGAAAAGCAACACGACACTGTTCTCGAGATATTGGGTTTGAAAGTTAAGTGGCTGTCGAGTGTTATACCAAGGCACTGGAGCGTTGAGGTAGGCTTGATTTGAGCATCGCCAAGGAGGATGTGGTTAGAGGGAGGCAGGAGTCGACGCTTTGAAGAACACCACAACCAATCACTAACCAAGATGATGCGAATCCGCACTTCAGAAAGCGACGTTAAAAGTACAATCATCAGCAGCAAAAATAAGCTCCAAAGGACCCGTCAATCTAAAGACGCTGCAAGTGAAAGAGTCATCGGAGGAGTCATTTCAGAATATCGATAATAATATATTGACCTCTACTTGTTAGAGCGCAGGCTAATCCCTGAAAAAATATGAAATTGACAACTATGTGAAAACTGCCTCTTTGAATAAAAGGTACGATTGCATTCACGTGTATGTTCTTTAAGTGATAAAAGGACTGGGTCAGGTTTCTTCCAGAAAATTTGCAGATGCGGTAACTACATCTTTCCTCAATCAAACTTCATCCAATGAGAAGATACACGAAACCGCAAGAAATAAAGAATGGATGCAAAAAACAACTTGGACGAAGGTAATACGACTGGTGTCATTGGTTGAATCATTAGTCTCCATTCAACTGCGTGTCAATTGCTCCTGAACGCATAATCAATGCCTGAACGAGTAAAGGCTCTTTTATGCAATTACCAGTCTCGTGATCAACTGCCTGTAAATTGACATCTCTCAAAAAAGCGACCAATTTCTTCTGTTGATTGACTTGTGACTTAAGCCTGCGTTTTCTTCACTCGAAGTTTCAGAACCTCATCTTTCAAACTAGCTTCTTTTATCTACTACAATATTTCCCGTTCTGCGAACTTGGCATTGATGTAACTCATTGCTTTGTGAAAGGTTCTAATATCGTATCTTGTAATCTCCTTTCTTGAATGTGAACTTTTTTATGATTCAGTAGCTCTTGACACATTGAAGTCATAGCGCCGAAAGTTTGGATTTCTTGTATCGACCCAATAATCTGAATAAGCACACCCATAAAACGAATGTACGTGATGCAAAAAGGACTTGCCTTCGTCAAGTCGAATTAAGAAATATCTTATGTTTCATTGTACAAGCCGCACATCTTTTGAATGGCAATTTGATCTATCGATTGTTTCATTTCATTGTTATTGACTGGATAGCCTACAAAGCAAATTATGGAATTTTACTAGCAAATTTGTTACAAATTACTAGCAGCAATACAAGAATCACTGATAGATGTAACAGTGGCACTTGGCTGTGAAGAAATTAGACATTTGAAATGGCAATGGGCTTAGCATGGTTCCTTATTGAGTGCTCTGATCTTTCATTATCTTAATGGAATTTATAAGGCGATTAGTCAATGAAAAACATAAATACTTTGACGCTGGGCAGACGATTAGGTGGGTTCGAAAAATGTCTTTCAAATGGAAGAAAGAGAAATAGAACATTCAAAATAGATTGCAAGTTTGAAAGAGCAAACTCTGAGGTCATAATATTGAAAAGTGAACGCAAATTCAGGAATATAAGACGCCGAATGGAATGAGGCAAGCAGTTACCAACCTGGGTTGACTTGCTCGGTAGGGATGACAAAGAAGGGGTTGTGATAGCAGAATCAAGCATCATTAGATATGGTTAGCGAGGTCACCAAAAATTGTCTGTACATTGATTACCAGTTGAACAATTCAATTACTTTTGTCACTATTTGATTAATACCATTTTCGAAAATCAGTTTACATCTAATTACAGTTGATTGTAGTAGCGCAGTAATTGTAGCAAATTGTAGTTGTAGCAGATGGAACTTGCACATCGAAAACATTATCCTAAACGCTTCGAAGCGACTCTTCGTGCTGCGTTTCATGCGCAAATCTGCATGCCCAACTGGCATTACATTGGAAGCCTATAGCGTATTTATCCCGCCTCTGCTACTATACTGCTATCCTGCTATATGTAACATGCCCTCATATCTTTCGGAAAAACTCGTCAGATTAGAAAGAAGGGCCCTTCGTATCATCGGAGATGTGTCTCAACCCCCCTTTTGCGGACACTGCAAGATTCTACTGTTCGAGGCTTTTCTCACAAGTAGCTGCAGTTACGGACCATCCTTTACGTAGCTGCTTCCTATTTCGTGAGCCAACAAGACGGAACCAGTGCCCCTTGCGTCCTCCTCTTGCTAGGACGAAGCGGTTGAAAAACTCCTTTCAACAGTTTTGCATCTGTATGTTTGTATGTTTTGACTTCAGATAAGCGAGCTTTATATTATGTTGAAAATGATGTACGGTAGCTAATTCAAAATTTTTGATATGTTGCAATTTTCGTAGTGAGCGTTTTACAATTCTGCAAGTTTGAGCGGATAAGAGAAAAACGAAGTCGCGAAGTTCATTTTTTACCGATACACAAAAATGTTCCTACTTTCCTATTTTCAGTACTTCGCATCGAACGCTTCCATCGTATATGCACTCCTATCAGTTTGACAAGTCTTCAATAAATCTACTGTTGCAGTTTCACGTCACTAGTTCCTTCATTGAGGGCTTCAACAGTGCTGACATGGTCAGACTTCTGTAGCGTTGTGATATTTTTAGCCCTTCCTGTCGACTTACAATGACACTCTCGAGGCTCGACATCAAAACCAAAAGTTATCTCGGCCAGGCACTTAACCGCTGTATCAAGAAGACCACATGATAAATCTATTTATAGAACAGGGATGGTGACGGAGCGATTATGATTTGCTGAAAGAAGATGATGTATAATGGTATAAAGATTAATGGCAAAGAGCAAGCAAAAGATGACTGATATGGAGCAAGTATGATTCCATATGCGGTAAGAATTCATTGTTAGGGCTAAACTGGAGTATTTGTATTTTGTACTTTGGAGTACTTTGTATTTTTAATCTGTGATTGACCATACCTGATTTGTCTGCATTAAAGCAAAACCTTCATCGCAAAGACTATAGCAAAAATTGTATAATAATATGTTTACTTACTATATCTGCAGTGAAGTGTCATGCATCACTTGAAATTATTGGGGAAAAAAGATAAACTCTACTGTGATTCTAAGAAAAAAGGATCAATGTAAGCCACTCTTATCAACAATGTGCAGGTTAATTTCATTATACATGTAGTCTACATAGAAATCGCACAATGTCATTTAGCAGCAGGGTTTCCAACACCAAACAATCAAAGTAGTGACCTAAAATTCACAAGAAAAAATGGCTAAATAGCAGTGTTTTTTAAGCTTTTTGATTGAACCGACAGTCTGCAAATTTCTACCGGCGACTAAATTCATGACGCAAGCTAAATATCATTTCATAAATTTATATTTGTTTCAGTTTTGTTGGGTTACTACTATATGCATGCGGTTACATTAAATACTACCAGTAGTTCGCAAATCAGATCGTTGCAATAATAAGCTTATGATTAGTGAATACCTCTGTGGATGTATTCATGTCTGATCTTTTGATAACTGATTATATTAGGCGCCTATTACATTGATTAACTACCCTATAACTTTTTTATGAAACCGACATAACAGGTGGTAACCATCAATTTGAGTGCAAGTTACACAGCGTCACAATTTTGCTGGATACTTTGATGAAGGACCTAAAGATAGACCGGTAGTGCCAAAATTAAGCGAATCAACCAGAAAATAATATACAAAAATCGATAGAGCATGAAATTAAACAATGAAAATAAATAACAATCATAACCGATATCTAAACAGACGATGAAGAAGATAAATGCTACAGTTAAGATGAAGTAAAATATCTTTTCATGAAACAAAACGCAAGCTTATTGACAGCCCTCTCGAAACTCTAAGATAAAATTTATTCTATAACTTTGCCGAAAGAATGCTTGAGATTTTGAGGACATCTTCGAGTACTATTAGAAATTACCACGGTAGAGATTCGTGCATAAAGAGTGGCTTCACATAATTGACCCCTATAAGTACATGTTGAAGTAACTTGTTGAAGTATTGACAAAATGACATTCTTTAAAATTCATTTGTGACAGCGATACTAAACATAACGATAGGGCATCAGTTCGAAGAAAACATTGAGCCTATGCTTTTCTTAGAAATTATAGTTGTTCGTGGAGACTCGCTTGCTTGTTCAAGTGAAACCTGCGCCTTTTTTGTTCGAGATCTTGCATCCGTTTCCGCGCTTCAGAAATCTCCATTTACATTTGGTCAATATCTCTTTTTAGCTCTTTTGACGTGTGTCTTTTGAAGACGCTCAAAGTTTCTCGCAAGGGAGGACTCTTGAGCAAGGCGCTCCTTGTTCGCCGCGGCCAAATTCGCTGAATCCTTCCTATAGTTCGAACCAGCAGATTGAACGTCACTCAATAAGGACTTAAGTGGATTGCACAACTCAAAGTCTGACCGATCGAATCGATATCTTACAAATCGCACGGAGTCGTACAAAATTGGTCTCAAATTGTTTTGTTGGAATCCTAGTTGGTCGCTTTGCTCCTGGATTCCCTGAAAGTGAAGCGACTAACTAGGATTCCCTGTATGTTCACATAACGGATTACATTCCTGAAACTTGCAGACCTGTCCTGCTTTAATGATTTCATAAATGACCAAAAACCTTATAAGCATAACAGTCGTCTTTTTCAGTTCTATATTTCAACCTCTTGCATTGATAATCGAGCATAAAATGTGTTGAATTTGCAATAAAATCGCACCTGACAAAGGGCAAAACAAATAAAGACAACATGACTGAATGACGCTGACAGCATGGCTAAAGTAAAGGGCAACATGACAAAGTCACGTAGTCAATATGTAAAAAAAGGCCAGTTTCTTATTGATAAATAAAATATGGACACATGTGTGTTTAAAATGGTTAAAAATTATAATTTTTTAAAATTAAATTTTTAAAAGGCAACATATGATAAAAGTTGATAAGTTGTGCTCAAGTTTTGTCTGATTTATGGGCCGATCCTAAATATTTTTGGTCTAAAATCGTCCAATGATTTACAAAAAACTGGTCACTATTTTGTAGTGACTTGAGAAAAAAAGTGACCAAATAGTGACCTGTTGGCAACCCTGTTTAGCAGTACATGTACAGGACGCTATCTACCGCACAGGTATGGTAAATTAACACAAAACAACATAGACTTACTACTTCATCTTATAGACACTTCAATTTTTTACTCACCCCTGCCTCACCCAAGGCACGAAGCCATGCGAGACGACCCTTAACCAACTGAGCTATCCTACCACCTATAATGACACACGTACATTGAAAAAAGCCCCAAAAGACCACGACAATTCAAAAAAAGACGCCCAGCATTACACTGACATTCGATTTGACAGCCCTATATTCAATTTTCTGAATCGCCTGCCCAAAACTAACCATTTCATCTTACAAAATTGCACAGAAACATATGTGTCAAGTGTGCACAAAGTAATGAATGCAGTGATAAGAAAAGTAACACTGCATCAAAAGTAGGTAGCTAAGGGTCTGCTGCTTTGCCACACACCTCTGTTTCACTCACCTTCAAGTTCATCAAATCGCTTACGTTCTTCTATCAACTGTTCAAACATTGCAATCTGATTGAAGACTACGCAGCTGATAAGCAGTGTACTTTCCTGCATTGAACATTGAGAATAGTATGTTCGCACGTTAAGTTGCTGATCTGCATCGCTACCTTCAATACTTGTGTACAAGTACTTGCATCAAGTGATGGAAGTGGTGACTGCTACATTATTATTGCTCGTTGCAACAACCATCTTTCTTCTATGGCGTACAAGGCTCAAGTCTTCAAAGTCTAAAAAACCGCTACCACCTGGACCTAAGGGACTACCCTTAATTGGAAACATGCATTCAATTCCTGAAAGAGACTACCTCAAATACGAGGAGTACAAACAAACATACGGTGACCTTGTATTTCTACGTCTTGGTCCAACGAATAATCTTCTACTTAACAGTCATCGTGCGATGAAAGAAGCACTGGTAACACAGGCTGATGTTTTCTCAGTTCGTTTTCACTCCGAATATATCGATAAGATCTTTCTCGATGGTGGCATTGTACTTACAGATGGCCCAGTTTGGCAACATCATCGTCGCTTTAATCTGCGTCAATTGAGAGAATTTGGAGCAGGAAAAGATATAAGTGAAAAAGCTGCTCTAACAGAAGCTGAATACATTATTGACCAAATTAAATGTGAAGATCCTGTCAACATGGCCCCTGTTTTCACAAACGCAGCGAACAATGTTATCGGTCAATTAACATTTGGGTACAGAACTGGCACAGAGGACCCAAAATTTGAAGAATTTCAAAAGAAGTTAAACTCAATAAACCAAGACCGTTCTATTGTGTCATTTGTGCCAATTTTCTTTCCCTTTCTTTTGCGCATTCCTTTCTTTTCAACTGTGTTTGAATACTTTGTTGGTTTACGGTATGTAATACAGGAGGCTCATGAGTACGTGTACTCAAAGATGAGAGAGCATGAAGCAATTCTCAAACAGGCCAACGTAGATCTTGATGAGCAAGAGCCATCAGATATTTGTGACGCTTTATTAATTGAACAAGCTCGCCAGAAAAAAGAAAAGGATGAGAATGTCTTCACAGATGTTCAAATAATGCGTGATTTAGAAGACCTTTTTCTAGCTGGGACAGATACAACTTCTCTTAACATGACTTGGGCAATGTTCCTTATGGCAATTCACCCAGAAGTTCAAGAGAAAGCTCACAACGAAATAAGAGAAGTTATTGGCTCTGAAAGAAACCCAACAATGAAAGATCGTGTTCAGTTGCCTTACGTTGCAGCAGTAATTGAAGAGATTTTGCGTTATGCAACTATTATTCCAGCAGGAGTGGCTCATGGATGTAGAGAGGACACGGAGCTCATGGGCTATTACATCCCGAAGGATACAGTGGTAATGACAAACATGTGGTCGATTCATCGTGATCCCACATTATGGGAAAAGCCGAATGAGTTTCACCCTGGTCATTTTCTATCTTCAGATGGCAAGTTCAAGCCTTCAGAACATATGGTTATATTCTCAATGGGAAGACGGGCTTGTCTAGGCGAAGGACTTGCGAGAATAGAAATATTTCTCTTTTTCACAGTGATCTTTCAGCGAATGCGAGTTCGCCTTGCAGATCCAGATATTGATCTCGAAAAGACAATGTTAGGTATGGGTGGCGGAGCGAGACGATTACTTCCACACGAAGTAATTTTCACAATTCGATAGAGTCCTGTGGTTTGGACAGCTGCTGATGAACAGTATGAATGGAATATTCCTTCTATGTATACATTCTTCTGGTGATAGGGTTATCATATCCGGCAATATCAGCGAAGAACACTGAATGACATTGGAGAGTGCCAGCTCATTAAAACTTATGTGCATTTTCATCGTCGTGGAATGACGACTTTCTCATTTTACCTATTTCGACGTGAATATTATGACATCTTCCATAACCTTTAGAAACTGTTCGCCAATATTTTCATGGACAGCATACCCACATTGTATAAACTGAAGTAAAATTATTTTTACTAAAATTATTATTTGGTTAACGAACCATCCTGCCTGTCACTTTGTCAGAAAACCTCAATTGTCGCGGAATGATGCAAATAAAACACCCAAATTGTATCATGTCATTCAATTGAAAAATTCTGCTCTCCACAGAACCTATTCCATTAGTAAAGACAACGAATGTTGCACCAGGGCCATCCTTTGAAACTATAGCCGATTATTCGTCAGATACTCTGACTTTTGAAGAAATTGATGATTTTGCAATTGTCATGGAATGACGCTCTGTGGTTACTAAAATTAGCTCAACTTTTTATCACAAATTCGCGATGAACCTACAACAAGAACACGACAGATGATGTCATCAGCTCAGCGCTTGCATTGATGCAATCATCATCTGGATTCTCTTCGGGTACACGATCTGTTACTACAACCATGCATAAAATCAAAATCGAGGCCGAATTACTGTGTATCCGAGCAAAGTAACACACTTTAAAAATGAAAACTTTTTTTACTCCTCTTCGATATAATTCTTCATCAAAGGAACAGAAAATCAAATCAATTTATGTAAGTAGGGTACATTTCAGGCGCAATAGCAGCCGATATACTAAATTAAGTGTCTTCATTATAATCGTTGATGAAGGAACGGTGCATTCTCTTTGGTGTTGAAGAGTCTGCCAACTTGGGAGATTCGGTCAATCAATGAATGCATTTTCTAAGTGAAATAGAATTGGATGTCGTCGTTCACGTGATAGTCAAATCTCTAAAAAAGATGCGAGTAATAGGCCTACAGTTGTGGAGAAATTATCTATGTCTCACACCTGATTGAAATGATCACGCTTTCGTGACAGAATGGCAAATACGCACCAATTTGTAGTTCTACAACTGTCAGAGACTCGAACGTGGTTTTTTCTTTTTATTTCTCTAACTAGCTGCTCCTTTGCTTCAATATTTTCCTCGCTCGCTCGTGGGTAGGCCCCTCTAGGACTTTGACTCTTTGGGTGTTTTGTTATAGGCCTACTCTCTTCTTTATCGTCACGTGGGCCTTTCTTTCGATCATCTTAGTTTTTATTTAATCCATCTTCTTCTCATTTCAGTCAAACAATGTTGAGCCGCATTTGTGGTAGCGAGAGATATGAATTTATAGCAAGTTTGGAGTAGCTAATAAAGTTGAATTGTCAGTTTACAATTGAGTGAATGAAATTGAGCCGGAAAATGTCGAACTCACGGCATATTTCTTTCATACGCACACACCCATATGTACGCACTAGTCATATCAGTCGTCTGTGGCATGTAAGCTACACTGTCATTTGAGTTTCTCAACAGTCTTTATTTGAATCTGAAAGAGCTACTTAGTGTCACAAAGTGATATGCGTCATTCCACGACATTGTTTGTCGTGGAATGACGATTTTGATTTTCCTTTAGATGAAAAATGCGTCAGCTAGCTGGTCTACTGGCATGGTCTATGTCATTACACATCTTTAGAGCAATTAGGTATGTAATATGAAGTAACTGTTTTTATCATGACCGATGCAATATTAAAAAATAGTCTAATAACGTCGTGGAATGACTGTTTTCGACGAAGATTTCAGCAGGCACTTAAATAAAATCAAGCTGACTTTTATCTATTTTCTTCGATCTAGCAGACAACTTGATGGTGTTCTTGAAAAATAATTGGTATTGATTTGTTCAGATGAATGTGTACGATACAATGATCTTACAATAATCACAACAATTTGATATTTTTTGACTTTATATCTAAAAAACGGGCCTACTCCAAAAAATCTCAAAGTCGGTGTTACCGAATATTTGAGCAGAAATCTTTTACAAATTATGGAAATATGGATCAATCTGCAGGAGTTAGTGGCACAATCGAGCACAATTTCGATGCTTTAATATTTTCCCCTTTTATCAATTTGTATTAAGCTGCATTGTACTGTATAATCAATCTAAGCTGAAAACGCAAAAATACATGACTAAATACGCTCATGCATTCACATTTCACAATATGTGCTGAAAGCATCCTCCATTTCGTTTGACACAAAGTTCACTATGTCGGACGAATGATAACACTCTTTCTGGATGAAAGTTTTATCCACATTTTCGAGAAGAACATGCTTAAGCGAACCTTATTGCGATTTGTCTGTGCGTGAGTATCGGATGTACTGAATGAGTATAGCATCATTGATTTAAATGCATGATGTCACAACGGAAATGCAAAAAACCTGTTCATGACATGACAGTCTTAATGAAAGTGTGATGAAAGGAGTTCATTATGTCTTAGAGGCACCATGAAGAAAAAGATGAAGCAGGACTCTGAGGAAGAGGAGGATCTCCGACCCTGAACGGGAAACGGAGAAGAAGAAGCAGGAGAGGAGGCACCAAAAAGAAAAAAACACTAAGCGTTTGACAAAACCTCCAAGGAGAGCTCCCCATATCACAGCCACAGGTCACTTAGATAGCAATTGGCAACAATTCGCATGTGATTGTAAACGAATTTTGCCATCTGGGTGATCAGGAGGGTGAGACGCTAGTTGCCCGCGTAAGAAGTGCTTGGAAGAATTTCCATGATCTGTTGTAAGTCCGATGGATATAAGCAATCAAACTTCGTGACGATGTTTGATCCTTCATCTACGAGGGATGCTTGGCCTCAATAGATTGGATGTCAAGCTGCGGTAAAATCGCATCCTTAAGCTTGGGGCTCGTGAACGACAACAGACGAGGAGGTTAACAGAGCAAAATTCATCAAGTCTGCCGATTCACTGATATTCAGAAAAATCAACTGTGAATGTACGACAACATTCATTGTTAGCAGGTCTTGACCAGGCCGGAAAACTCAACGCTACCAATAATAATTTAGATAATTACTTTCTATCTTTTTAGTACTCTGCCTTCGACAAATGTAAGTGTATAATTATAGGACAGAATTCATCAGGTGTGCGTTGATGCGTCTTTCCATATCCTCTCCAAACATACGCAATAAGAGCGCATGTCTCAACAATGTCAGTCGCAAACTCCACTCCTTATAACTGATAATTTTTGCAAAGTTTTCTGAGACATGTATATGATATCACATCACAAATTCCTCAAGAGTGAACTTTCTGACTATAAATGCGAGATGCCGCCACGATCAAAGCTCACTCGCAGAAAAAAATGGTTTTTCGTTGAGCAGTAGATTCTGATAAGTCACCGTCAGAATTATGTTATGACAAATTAAGGAAGCGGCAACGCAGTAAGATCAGAAAATGTGAAGCTGATTTCATTTATCACAGTACAAAATGGGTGTAATTATTTCCATTTGGGAGACTCATTAGGCGCTTTGGATGTCATGATAGCTCAGCTAGTAAAGGCCGAGCTTCAGTACGGAGGTGCAGAAGGTTCACGGTTTCGAGTCTGTCCTAGATAGGGAGTTACCGCTGCCCTAACTTTAGTTACTTATCTAATTTAGTGAGAGTTTCGATTTTTTTTGAAAGCTGCTCCGCCCCTATCTTGATTGGGACAAGCAAAAAAGACTATTTACACAGAAAGGTCAGAGAGAACAATCAAATCTAGATAACACGATTTAAAAATTTCTCCCGACATTTTGAGGGATCGCCAAAAACAAATTGTAGCAGCATTTACATTTGTGGAGAAAAAAGAGGACTATTTCTGCAGTGATATAATTACAAAGACAGTCATTTATTAAAATCTGGATATGAATTGATATCTGCTTTGTGAATGCAGCTCAAAACAAATCACACGGGGATTCATCGAATTGTCTTATAAATCAAAATGCGGAATCCTATTTCTCAATTCACTGCAATAAGATAGAAATGACTTCAATAACATCCTTTAATAAATAATTTGGTACTTTTGCATGACACAACAACTGAATAATATCCTGCTGCATCCTTCTGCACTGGTTGATTCATGTAGCGAAAAGCAACAGGTTATTATCTGTCAGTCTGTCTATCTATCACACAAATTGTCAAACAACTCATTAATAAAACTGTCTTGACGTTTTTTAAGTCTTGACTGCAACCCAAATGTTTTTAGCCTTTTTTCGTACTTAGATACTGTTGGCCAAACCAACTGCATATTGTCGGCATATTTGTAATTCGAGTGCATGAAGCTTAAATCAAATCTTGCGGTGTCTACCTAACTTTTGATATACAAGAAGTTTTGCATGACTTGACTGCTTTCTTCGATCTTCCATTATTTGGATGCTGCATGCAATCTTATTATAATTTCAGAGCTAATAGCAGTAAAAGCAGCATGGTAGCAATGTAAATCGAAAGACTCGCATGACTATATCTATTTACGGTGTAGGCCTACGCATATTTAACTAAAAAATGGTATATTTTCATTATAAAAAATAGAATGATACCATTTTATAAAATTCGTAAAATGATATCATTGCCGATCATAGCATTTACTTACGTCGTGTAGTTTACTTGGCCGGCTTAACTATGCACATCGATCGCCGACTTGCCTTGCCTTTCCTTTGGAAATCAAAGTCCGACAGAAAACAATGTCTACTCACCTTATTTTCTTTTATTTAAGTATTATTATATTTGAGTTGCTATATATGGGAAATTTTCATGGGAAAAATTCATGCAAGTTTTTAATTTTATGACATGACATGGAATTAAAGTTTCGCCCAGTGTGATATGCATCTATTCATCTAGTGAACAAGGAATTTCTGTTGCTTTCTTACTTTTAGATGACGCTTCGTAGGTTGCATGTATTGTCCGAGAGTCAAGCAGTCAACCCCTGCTGTTCGTAGATCTCTCATTGTTTGAAGGATCTCATCGTCACGTTCTCCAAGACCCAGCATAATGGAAGACTTTGTGACCAGGGAACTTTCACTCTTCTTCGCATGCTCTAATACTGATAATGATTGCTTGTAGTTCGCTCTTCGATCTCTCACATGTCTGCAACAGAAATTGATTTATCATGACAAATGTCTGTCGCAGAAAGTAGACATACTAACAGTATTGAAAATGACACTACTTTCGGCAGATCAGGAAATCGATCCTACAAATTTCCTTTTATACATACTGAAGTTTGACAACAAAGGTCTGTCGTAGTTCATTCAATATCTGAAGAGAGTGACAGCTATTAAGTCAATACAAGACACCAACACCCTTGATTCTCCGACCGCACTCGCCCGACCCAGGAATCGAACCGAAGTCCGCGGTGGAGACGAGCTCGCACCTTCTTCACTAGGCCACGCTGACGGTACTAAAGGAATGCGAGTGAAGGCAAAAGTCATCTCTAAGTGATATCGACAGCATATTGTCCTATTATTATCAACAGAACGCCACCAGCGATCGCATTGTAGCGAGACAGCATATCAGCATGTCATACGACTACGTCATAATGTAGATTGAACAAAGGTCTGTCGTAGTTATGCTGTCTCGCTACAATGTGGTCGCTGGTAGCGTTCTGTTGATAATAATAGGACAATATGCTGTCCAGTGATCGAGCCCCAGAAGTATCATTGGAAGTCATCAGGAAGGGCATCCGGACAAAAGATCACACCACTCCAGATTAAAGTCTGACTGTGTCAGCTCCATCAAAGTCCTCAGCATGGGTGAGTAGTGACGTTAAACCATCATTTTTTGTCCTATGAATTATATATATGCTTCTATTGGCGTCATCCCGATTCTGTATTGGGTCAATTTCTATCGGTGCATCAACGTGATAGCAGTATACTCGAAAACAAAGATAAATAATATTTGCAAAATGATTGCCCATCTTCAAGATAGCAAAAGAAATATCCGGTGTTGCAAATCAAGAATATTAGTGGAGCAGCTTATAGGTTAAATCGTGCAAATTATGATACAAGCATGAAACTTCGCATGGGTGTACTCAACACATATCTAAGCAATTCCACCCGATGAGCCACTTAAAATTCGACCTTATTTCAAAATGGCGGCCATTTTTCAAAATTGCCCTAGCAACGACCCCTAGGAGCCTGGTAACAGCATTATAGTGGTCATTTTCAGGCATTTTAAGAAATGTTAAGGGGCACAAATATATAGCATTAGTATTTGAATAACATTTGAGTAAGTTTCTGACCTAGCAACGGTTGCTAAGGACGCTAAAAAACAATAAAAGTGTGAATTTCTCTGATTTTCCTTAGCAACGGCCCACTTATCGTTAATTGATATGGATGAAATTTGATATATAGTGTAATCAACTATATTAAAGCATAAAAATGTTGTAATGATTAAGTATCACTTACGTACTGGTTGCTAGGGTCCTGATAAATGCATAGCAACAACCATTTGCAGGTAATTTCAACATTGTTTTCAGCATTTTCTCTAACAACGACCAATCTATAAATTTTACAAGCCTTGTTTTGAGACGGTTGCTAGGCCACAATATGCAAGATGGCCATCCATTTTACTTTGATTGTAAATTATATTTTTAAATTTGCATTTATGACACCCATAAATGTTGATGTAATTATGGGTCCAAAAGTTGTCATAGCCGGGAGTGAGAGTGGGGATAAGCTCCCACTGTCTAAAAAATGCTCTCAGTGGCGTGCGACTCAAACAGCCTCTGACAACTGAAGTCCAGCTCGTGTAGCCTGCTCGAGTGGCTTATAGACATAAGCCCGGCGGACCTGCTTCTACTAACACGAGAAGGGGCGAAGGCGGGTCACTGGCGCCTTAAAACCAGTTGCTTCGGGTAGATGGGGCTCGTTAGCCTTGGAAGCAGCTCATCTAGGGGAAGTAAAACCTTGATATCAAACCTCAGCTGCCTTGCGGCATACCCATTTGTGGGAAAGGCTTCTGGGGTCAAATTGAGGAGACTTGCAAGTCCAACGGTGAAACAGACGGTAGAGGGACACAAATGACTGTGAAGACGAAAGAAGCAAGATGAGTGATTGTCAGGCACTACCAAGGCACATTGGTGACATCACTGCTGTGAAACCCAGCATGGGGTTCAGTGTCAGCTAGGTTAATTGTGTCAGCATCTTCATGCAACTGCAATAACGTAGTATCCCAAATGCTGCCTAATCAACCCCAGAAAAACTAGGCAGCCGCACCTGAATTGACAGGACGTGCCAGCGCGGGACAGCCGAGCCAAGGATAATGGGGTTATAATTATCCTGATGGTGTACAGATCGCACGGGACTTATGACACTGGATGAACGATCGGACTAAGTGTAGGGCTACAGCATGAACTTAGTTGAATCCCATACAAGATAGTGTCCAATACACAATTACGAGTATAATAAACATTCTAGGGTGGTAAAAGGATAGCCCCTCGGCCCTT
The DNA here is from genome assembly GCA_907163375.1 of Prostheceraeus crozeri. NCBI lineage: Eukaryota > Metazoa > Platyhelminthes > Polycladida > Euryleptidae > Prostheceraeus > Prostheceraeus crozeri. The sequence goes on along the minus strand of CAJQUW010006613.1, from coordinate 78,181 downwards.
AATGTTTCACTGAAAATGGATTCAAGCTCTCAGGTAATACACACCAACTGGGCTAAGTGTTGCCTCTGTCAAGTGGACAAAAAAGAAAAGCTCAGATGTCCCCAAACGAACCCTGCTAAATCCGAAACTAGTGGCTATACTACCTTGGCACGTAATATTCCCTTATTTCATTCACTTAATGCTCTTCCTCTGAAGCTCGACCCTCGAAGACTTGACACAGGTGAAGGTATTTTCAAAACTCTGGAAGAGAACAATGCCAAGTATCATGACCGTTGCAATCGTCTATTCTGCAATACAAAACTGGAACGAGCTCAAAAGAGCGTAACTTCTGCTCAAGGGGCTACGAAGGACGAGGCTGTGAGAAACAAAGTATCTCGAAAAAATATAGCCCAAAGAAGCAAAGCGGAATGTTTTCTGTGTGAAACACAGGGAGGTGAGCTTAGGGAAGCCATGACAATGAAATTGAATAAAAGAATCAACCGATGTGCAAGAACACTCAATGACAGCAAACTTCTTGCTAAACTTAGTGGAGGTGATGCCATTGCCTTAGAACTGAAATATCATTCTTCCTGCTTGGCGGATCTGTACAATAGAGAGCGAGATTTCCATAACTCTCTCAAGAGAATGGAAGCACAGGATGACTGGCGAGAAGCTTTCCCGATAGCATTCTCGGAGCTTGTTACTTATATCAATGAAGTGAAAGCAGCAAACACTGATGGAAATCCACCCATATTCAAGCCTTTATAGATTGGTCGTTGTTAGAGAAAATGCTGAAAACAATGTTGAAATTACCTGCAAATGGTTGTTGCTATGCATTTATCAGGACCCTAGCAACCAGTACGTAAGTGATACTTAATCATTACAACATTTTTATGCTTTAATATAGTTGATTACACTATATATCAAATTTCATCCATATCAATTAACGATAAGTGGGCCGTTGCTAAGGAAAATCAGAGAAATTCACACTTTTATTGTTTTTTAGCGCCCTTAGCAACCGTTGCTAGGTCAGAAACTTACTCAAATGTTATTCAAATACTAATGCTATATATTTGTGCCCCTTAACATTTCTTAAAATGCCTGAAAATGACCACTATAATGCTGTTACCAGGCTCCTAGGGGTCGTTGCTAGGGCAATTTTGAAAAATGGCCGTCATTTTGAAATAAGGTCGAATTTTAAGTGGCTCATCGGGTGGAATTGCTTAGATATGTGTTGAGAACACCCATGCGAAGTTTCATGCTTGTATCATAATTTGCACGATTCATCTGAAAATTCGACGTAAGCTGCTCCACTATATGTCCTGAAGTAATCGATGGATCTCTCCACCAGTTTCCAATACAGAGTTTTTCGTCTATTTGCTTCATGTATTCATTAGATGATGAATTGAATATTGATTAATGAAGAAGCCTCAGCTAATTTCTCTTGCTGTGTGGTTTGATCAAAGAAATCACATCCGCTCAGAGATGGAATGTCGATCATGCATGCATACGTGAGATATTAGTTTCCTATTCACGTGTCCGCTGAGTCTAGTAATTGGATGCATTATATATTTACAAAATTATGCAAATACATAAGTATATACAAAATATAATTATTGATATTGTGTAAATTGACACATCTCTTATTAATGAATTGATTATCATTATTGCTATTATCAGTATATCATGATTATATGTTCGAAAATCAAAAACGAAGATTAAGTGTTCCCTGCTTTCATGCAATGATTGTCTGACAGGAATAAACCCTCCTATTGAAATTCGAATAGGCGGACTGTCAAATGTTTTCATCTTATCTTGAAAATCATTCTGATAGAATATCCTGAAATTTCACATTATGCGAACAGAGTTGGTAAATTTTTGAATAATCATTTATGGTTTTCTTGCCAACCGTGAGGCACTTCGGTTTACATTTAAATCTACATGATGAAACAGTGTGGGAACCCTGACTTTTCTGAATCTGAGTTGGTGCTGTGAATTATATGGGATGGGGAAAAATCAGATACAGAGGAAATAGTTCCATGGTAAAATCATTTTAACACCCCCTGCAATATGTTTTAGCCGATGAAAATTATTCAAGACAAGTAAAGTTTTGCCGACTAGTTTCGATAACCGACTACTGTGTTATTTAGGTAGAATTTTTATTGACGAAAATACATTGAAGAGATAAAATCACTTCGACATCATCTACATTGTGACCTTTATTTCACTTCCCTGTAAGTAAGTGAATTAGAACATTCTTAAGATAAAAATAGTCTTTTTGTGATGCATTTGATGTACCTGCACTTTCCTCAATTTTTAGTGTCTTGGTGATGAAGATGCCATGACTGCTTTCTTTAATAATTTATTTGTTTTCAAAATACATTTTCGTCCTAGTGATCCGTTGGCGGAGTGGCTAAGGGTTTGGCACAGACTTGCAAATGGAAATGAATTTTCAGACCCGACAAGTGGACCAGTCGTCAGTCGGTCAATTGTAAGTCTGGCTTTCCTGGTTTGCAGGAATGCTGATATTTTCATTGTGTGCTCGAGTCTCCCCAAGTTGACCGCGAGCCGATTGAAATTATCGCGAGATTCCGGAAAAGTAGGATTGTGCGACCACTGAAGTCTGCAGTATTCAAACCACTCATTTTGAACTGAATTAAGTCAATTTGCTGTCTGTTATCACATACGTGTGTCATTATAATGTCGTTATCTATCATGAGTTGAGACATGTAGTAAAGACTGTGTCAAGTCAAAATGGCTTTGATTAAGCAGTCCCAGGGGCAGCTTTGAAATTAAGTGACATTAATAGAAACGCTCTGAGCGAAATCTAAAACAAATGTTTCTGAATTTTCTCCGGAAAATCAATAGCCCTCAGTTTGAAACTATGACTACTTTTGGCCTATCTGCACTAACTATTAGAGGTTATTGATTTTCTGGACAAAATTTTCACATAAATGTAGGTGTTAGATATTGCCTAGCCTAGACCGCGTCTGATATCAATATCTTATTTTGAGACTTGTCACTTAATATTGAGACTATTTTGTAGGAGGACCATTTTAATTTGACAGCACACAGTTACGCAGTTGCCTTTTAGGGATACAAAATAAGAAAATAGACAAGAAAAAGTTTAAGCTCGAATGGGTTAATTGATTCCTCAGAGCAAAATACGCTTCTTTTTTAAATTGAAGATGTTTGCAGCATATGAAAATTTATTACAGACATTTATTTTCCATTATCTGATGAAAACAAAGCTGTGTCACTCGTGTCATCCCTACATCATAAGCATCATACGTTATTAGAATTTAGAATCCATCGACTTTCCACATTGGTATTTTGTGGAGACTGAATCTGCTCCCTTAAAATCGAAATTCACTCTTTGAAATACGAGTATGTTGCGCTTTCAGAGTAAAATTTCCGAATGACCTATTGCTTTTCAAATTTCATGAAGAAAAACAATGCTATCAGTCAAAGAATGATGAATAGCACCAGTTCGTTATCAATCACTTCAAAGCTGACTGAATTTCAATCATAAATTTGATCTGATCGCTGTTGATTTATGAAAATGTCATGTGGCAAGAGAATTTTTTTATCAATATTATACAGGAAAGTCAGAATCCATTTTGTTTCTGCCAGCGCAAGGTAACTCATGATAACAACAAAATCATTAAATTGACCAAAGGACTTGTAGGCTGCTTTGATGCAAGTGAAAGTCGCCGCAAATTAGAAAAAAATGATGAAATGGCGCTGTAGCATGAAGTTGTTTACAATATTAATAGGAGCACGGTTTAACAGGGGTCTCACTCCAAAATTTTGGATTTTTTGTCACTTATTTTTCTATCTAAAATGGATAAAACTAAATGACTTGAGTGAATAGTGCACCATGAAGTATTCACCACGATACAATCGACCTTTTTCTTTTCAGGATGCAGTCCTTACATGATACTTATACGATTTTTTCGAGTACCTATCGTCCACTGAAAACATTCGTCTTATAGGTTAAGTAGTCCTTAATTGCAAGTTATTTTCCCAGTAACGTTTTAGCATTACGGAAGTCAAATGCAAGACGAGTTAAATTGTTCAACCTAGGTAGAATACAGATATAGTTTCGACAGAATCCGAAAATATCGAAGTAATCAGTGACTGAAATGAAAGCATGCAGCAAAATTACATGCTGAATTTTGGATTGCTAGAAATTTCCACTACACCATTTAAGAATTAGACCACAGAGATATCAATAAGAAAATAATTACTGCTGATACTAGTAAAAATCCCAGATTTTTTGCCATTTTTTACCATTCTTTACTTTTTTGCTATTTTTTGCCGAGTGAGACCCCTGTAATAATCAACATTTCTTCTTGACATGCAACTCTCTCATCATTATCAATGACAGATGCAAAGTCGAATTCTGATTTTCATGAAATGCACGTAACTGTTCAGTCTGCGTCCATCTGAACAATATTGAAATAAAAACAAATTTCATTTCTCATGGCCACGCCGCTTCTCTTGGTGAATTTACATGCGGAATGAAATTGCATCTGATGTTTGGACAGAAAGTGAACATGACTTTGACCCACGAAGGCACAGAGATGTTTACAGTGGCAGATGACAACAAAAATGAAACACTTTTCTTACCAATCAAAATGAAGCAGAACCAGCCGCGACGAATCAAAAGATAGAAGTAAAATTAACCACATAAATCACAATTAGTAGAAATCAGGAGGTAACAAGTTAATAAGAGAAAGTCACAGAAGTCTCAAATATGAAAATCTCTCTTTCTGCACAAATAAAAGTGGCTTTAGCACTTTTAGACAGACACTTTCTAAAATTGCAGTGAAAATTGAATCCGAGTACGTTTTAAAATAGAAAAATTGAACGTCTCATCACACAAAACTTGAGAACGTTTGTCACAAGTGATCATGTGTCTAGCAACGGCGGATGACTGAGCATTCGTAGATCTCGGGCGTTTATCTTTTCTTTGACGGTGAGATTTTGGGAGGTGCTCATCTATTCGAGCTCACAACTGTCTAACAGTTCTGACGACATACCGTGTTCCACACTGGCAGTCAAACGAATAACATAATGTGTGAGAATCGGCAGGTGGGATGACATCCTTGGGGGCAACGAGTGCCAGACATCTAGTAATAAAAACAGAAAAGGATAAGACAATAAAACCGACATCGTATAATGTCACAAACTTCACGCGCTATGCGCTCGCTTTCTGGGCCATAGTATGGTAAATGGAAAAGAATGGCTTTTTTGGTAGTGAGGCAACGTCAGTTGCAAGTTTGCTATGATCAAGCATGTGCTTGTTGACAAACCATTCAGGGTAGTTCTGCCCGGTTCCTATCAGATAGCATAACCGAAAAGCACATGCAAATACAGTGGGAAGAATACTGATGCTTTAGGTAAAAATCAGATTTCCTACCATTTTTCTGATGACGTGAGACGCACAGAGTAAATATCCACAATTTTCGGCTTAGAAAGTCTGCAGGTCATTTCCTATCATGTTCGTGCACCTTTGCCTATGAAGCCAAACACATTTAGATTTAACAAGCCTCCTATTGTCGACAAAGACAAAATTTCGGCCATGCTTTGCCACATTCTCACTATCATAACATACATCACCATCATAAGTGTGATAAAAACACATGCACATCATAGGAAATGACTCGAAGACATTCTATATAAAAAATTATGGCTCTAGGCTTATTACTTCTCACATAATCAGAGAAATTGTTGCGGGGATATTAACTTTATCAGGACCGGGCGATTTTCAGCGTCATAGGACCTGGGGAGGTGGGTCACACGCCCCCCCTCAAATTTTCCATGTTCCAATGGATATAACTTTTTGAAAACAGTTAAACTACATATGTCGAGTCTCCTTTTTCGAATGGCAGTGCCTATTTTGCATGATTCGACGACATTCATACCAAAAATTCAAATTAAAAATTTGTATTTTCAAATTTTTTCATTTTCTATGAATCCATGTAATATTTTTGACTCTTCAAAAATTGTTCATTACAACTAAAGCATTTATGCAAACTTTTACTCAAGTATATCCATATGGTGTTATAAGTATAATATTCTACGTTAATTTTAACACTATAAATAGCAATTTGAAATTGTAACGTAAATAATGTCTTTTCATGTATTATTGAATTTTTCTATCTTTACAAATGTCTCGTTCTAGTGACTTATTCGTTGTAAAGACAAGGTTATGATACATTCAGAGTGCAATCTTTCGAATGGTGGAAGGTATTTTGCATTAGTCTGTGAGCTTCATATCTAAAAATTCACATCAAAACTTCATATTTTTATATTTTACATTTACATGTACATCTATACATAACATGCACAATGTACATGTACTCATTTTGGGAGATGAGATGAATGTGTATGTTAACAATCTTGAATTGTACATGCATGAATATTATGCAAATATGATGCAGAAACATTATATCAATGATCTGTATCGGTTCTTCTCCGAACAAATGGTTTCCTCGTTGAGCCGTGCGCTAACTTTCCCCGTACGCTGCATTCGCCGACTTCCCTTTCTCGCTTCTCTCTCCCTATTTGTATTGAAGTATATGAGAATCCTGCTTAATGAATAAAGACAAAATAAGCAGATACTGACTTCTACAAATCAATGCTACTCTAAATGAAAACCATCAATTTTCTAAAAAGTGCTTTTAAAAAATACCTTTAAAACTGACCTCAAAGTAAGCCAGTTTTGCCCAAATTTTTACAGAAAGTTCAACACACATGCGAACTAAAAGTCACAAAAAATTGAACTTCTATCTGACTTATTTTAGGAGATATAAAAAGAAGTTGATAGCTCCCGGTCCTCATAGGGTTAACGAGGACAGCAAAAGGAAGATACAGCAAACGCATTTTTGAAGTTCTTTATACTTTAGCCAGGAGGGCGAATTTATATCATCTCTGGGAATAGCAATTCTGGAATCACTAGATAACTTTTAAGAATCTCAGAAGTCACGGAATTTGTACACCGGATCTCGGGATTAAAAAAGCAATATTCTTTTCAATTGCTTTTCGAGAAACAGCTTCAAGGATTTCCGGTGCTTGTCAATTAAGTTCATTGAGTAGGTCTAATCAAATTAAAACACGACACGGTAAAAAATTCGAAGAATCCAGGACCCTAGTGGAAATTCGTGTAAATAAATAGGTTACTTAAAGTCATGAGCGAATGAATATAAATTAATAATAATAACATGGAGTAAATTACCCCAGTACAGAGTAAGAAACGGGCTAGCCGACCCAACTTTTGAAGGGATGGGAAAGAAATCAAAATTTATAATCAATTTTATTTTACAATCAAAAAAACTAAAATGAGAGCTCGGCATGAGACATGACGAGAAGCTGACCGGACATTATAAATGGTGAAAATCAAGAAAGATAAAAAACCAAAAATATGATCGCCATGTATGGAGTCATCAGGGAGGAACCATGTAGCTGCATAAAGCAAGGTTTCGGCCCTTAACCTCCAACCTGTGCCACATGGCGGGGCTAGGCTAACCATATCGAATGAACGATAAGGAAGGTCTCTCCAAACCTAAGGAAACAAAGCTAAAACCTAACCGAAAATAAATGTTGGATATAAGAGAACAAAAGGAAACATTCAAAAGGTCTAACATTCCTATGATGGAAGGTATTTGGCGAGGCGAAAAACAACATAACTTATAAGCGAGGAACCTATTTCTCGAGAAGGACTTTATGCAAGAATTCATAAAATGGATTAACCTTGTAACTTCTTTCCTTGAAGATACTGAAAATGCTCCTAGCTCTCGATATGAAGGCGGAAGCATCAGAAGAAATCCTAGTGAACCTGATGAGTTGGGCAGCAAAGACGTTTAAGCCAGTGTTCAAAGGCATATTACTCTCGGGGAAAGTATACAGCATCACTGGAAAGCTGAACTCATCAACCGTATGGTAAACCTCTGTGGTGTATTGGCCACCATCTTGGATTTTGAACTTAACGTCCAAATAATCTACGTTTCTGTTGCTTTCACCACTTCTACCAGTCAAGAAGTCTATTGGGTAGATTTCAGGAAGGATCTTATCGAAGTGCTTGTAATTAAATATACAAATGTCGTCGACATACCTGGTGGTGCAAGAGAGAAGTCTGACCAAGCCAAATGTCTTGCTCGCAAGAAGACCCGTCACGAACTTGAACTCCCGGTATGATAACAATAGGTCAGCCAGGAATAAACTGGAATTCCCACCCAAAGGAATGCCCCGAATTTGCAAGAGTCCCCCAAGGGTAACAAAAGTGTCATCTAGGATGAAACTAATACCAGATGAAGTCTCTCAAGGAGTCCTTAACCTGGTTTAACTTAAGGTTCGTATAGGGTGTGGAGAAATTATAAACTTGCAAAAAGTGGCAATTTAAGTCCAACATTATGTCTAGAAATTCACCTGAGTTAATGCTCCAGCAGGCATTCACACCCGAATTATATTTGATGCAAAGGCAATAACTACTAAACTTGTAACGGATCAACTTCAAACCTTTGTTCACAAGTAATGGTCAAATCTTTGCTCTTCCTGGCACCAGCAATGAATCTGCTTTTGTACGGATTCTTGTGTAACTTAGGTATTCAGAACACTGATTCTTAACTAATTCAATACTGTATATTACAGTTCTGCCGGGATAATGTGATAATGTCTTACTAATAAGAAATAAACAGAAAACAGCACAAAATATAGAATAACTTTTCCTAAACATTTATACTTGAATTCTTCGACTTCGATGATTTGCAGGAGATCTAAGGTCACTGTAAGTCAGGAATAACGTCACCGAATCTGCTAATTTCTGGTTGCAATACAACCTGTGTTGTCAAGTGCCTATGACTGCTCAGACTCAATGATGTCATACATCAGCCAATATTACACTCCATACTACTCGCACATTACTACTAGATACTACATAATCTACTATTTCACGGTTTTGATTCTTGAAATCATTCTTCTACTTAAATAGTTCTGAAATTACAGCGAAATACATACACGCCATAAAGGCTACAGGTAGATGTCCTCGTCAGGTTAATATGGAAATTTGTATTTGACTATACAAAGTAAAAATTTACTTTCATAATTTTCAAGTGGCTCGCTAACTGGATGTACTTACAATATAGATCTGCATGTGTAATGAGTAAATCACTTGAGCTTATTTCAAATAAGAACTTGAATATTGATGCTCATTCTGCAAAGTAATCATGGTTTTCTTTGAATGTCTTAATATTCTCTGGATGGAAGGAATGAAGTAATTCCGGCTATTCATGAGAGTACAATTCAGCTTTCTCGAACAGAATTGTTTTAAGTTAGAAAAAACAATGTAAATTTTAATTGAAGTTTGTTATGTAGGGCTGTAGGGCAATCATGCGAGTGTCCACCTTACAACGCAACTAATCATCACTAATTATTAGAAATAAAGCAGTAAATTTTAGGATTAGAGGACCAGTGCATTAATAAACAACTCTTTATCATTTGAGTAACACCACGCTTAGATTTTTTGTATGCAGTCAAGGGAATGCAATCTTTAATCAACTTCTAATGTTCAACTTTTCACCAATTAATGTCTAACGTAAAATTTTGATGAAATAAAGCCTATATATATAGCCTGCATTCTTATTTGTTAAGTTTTAACAACATATATTCCGGAGAAATGCCTCTGGATATTGACTGCATGACTTCCCGATCCAGTGGTTGGTAACTCTTGGTCTTATTCAGCTTCAGCTTCACCAATAAGTATTGATGACTTAACTCTTGCTGAAAACGGTCCATTCGAAGACTGACAGAAAGCAAATCATTATTTTGGAGTATTTGCTTATCAACTTAGAGAGTAACTATTGAGACTTAAGTAGCATGTTTTTACTTACTTTGATTCCGCAGTCATTAAGTTACTGTAAGAGCTTATCAACACCAGCTTTCTCCAAAGTTGCGGCATTGGGAATAGAACTTGACAGAAGATTTCCCATTTTTGAAACTGCTTTTTTTAAAAGAATATTCCTGATATTTCTAAAAGAATTTATTTGCCTCTCTTTCTCCGCGAGAGAAGTTAATTAATAAAGGCTTTCTGATAAGCTTATTCCGGCCGGCAATTTAAATTGGGCAACGTATAAGAGTCTCAGCAATACTTTGTTTATGTCTAGACTTGAACTCATTACCGTCCGATCGTAAGTCCGCGTCTCTGAGTTATAGAGACCACACGAGTCATGAAAGCACATACGAATTGTGTATACAAATTCATGTTTAGTACACGCATTTATTTTCATTAAACACATAAGAGTTCTTTTGTCTTCAAAAATCTATTTTAATAAAAATGAGAAACATGCGGGACTTCGTAAACAAATATCCAATGCTAGATCATCAGTCGGGCTTTTACAGAAATAATGCACTCAGAATAATTTCCTGTGTGTTCTCCAAATAGTTGATGCTTCTTTTAAGTAATCATAAAAGATTGCGGTTTCGTTCTCACAGACTCAACCCATATTCGATATTTCAGCCTGAATTGAAATGAAGCTATACGAGCATGGCAGTGTTTTGATGTAGGAGATGCAAAAATCTTCAAAACAATGCACTGAAGAAGCCGATATACAGTAAATGAAGTATGACAAAAATTCAGCCAAAACAAGAATTTTCATATACCGTATAAGCTTTGCTCTTTGAAAATTCTAGTTGAAGCACTAAATAATTATGAAATGCAGTCAAAAGGAAATCTGTACTATCTATACAAATGCAGTAATTTGCAGTATAGGAATGAAATTGCAGTATATAGGCCTTATTCCAATAATGTAGATAAGATAATGTAACAAATATTTTAAATTGCATTAAAGGCCGGAAACATGCGAGTATACAATATATATAAATAATATTTGAACTACACAAAACAATAAAAAATATAACATGACAGAATAAATAGAATCCAATTAAGTTTCATAAGTTCATGAGCTGGCAATGATAACATCACAATCAATGCAATATCAATCATCAAAAGCATTCTACCAAAATATCGTCGAGAAAAGAGATTTATCACTAAGACCAAGGGCTTCATTTAATCCAAGGGTTTGATCTACATTAACAAACACCCTATACGATACACGCTTCAAACTCACTGCATCCTGTGTATCTTATCAAAAAACAATTAATAATGTTATTACTTCAGTCTGCACGTATGTTCAGATAGTTATGCTTATAGCTCATTTACATCGCAAGTATTACTCATTATTATTATAGCAAGAATTACTTGATATAGCCAAATGTACTATTTCAAATGGGATGTCCATAATTCTGGTAAATATATTTTCGAAAAAACACCACTTGTGATCATAAAACAGTTGAATTTTCGCGAGCTTTCGACCGCTCTCTGCTGTCTTAATCATGCAAAGTGAATTTTGCGTGTATAAACTGAACATGCATTCAAGACTGACTACATCTCATCACGTGACATAAAATTGAAGGTTTGCACCTCAACAGTTGAGGGTAAGTTAAAACCAAATGTCATGAAGACACTATTTGTGAAAATAAATGCAGGAGTGTCACAAACTAATGTCTACATGTTGTTACTGATGAATGCAAATAAGTAATATGAATAACTGACAATAAAAGGTAAGAGTCAATGAATAACAAAGTTATTGATGTACAAAGAAATAAGTTGATTCCAAATATCACTGAACTGATAGCCACCATCTCGGTTGTAAATTTTGTCACGATTTGAGTGGATGCAGATTGCCTCCTTGATTTTTCTGCGATGCATGTTGGACTCCGTAGAAATGACTTCTGCAGGAAAAGCAGGAGCATGGGAGTGTTCATGGACATGTTGGGAGACTGCTGATCGGTAATTAATTGATTTTATATCTCTTTGATGTTCCTTGCTTCTGGTGCGCAATTTTCTGGAGCTGTCTCCGATGTAAAAATACGGGCACTCAGAAGACAACTTTGACAAGAGCGGAGCTATTTACAAAATTGACTGTTCTGAGTCAAGAATTACTTATTATTCTTTGATGTGATCGGCCATATGTTTGTCCCAACTATAGAGTATCTGGATCAACCTGACATTCAAAATCATACAGAACGCATGATCGTCTCAGCTTTCTAGCTTCATCTTTCAGACTGTCTAGTTTTACACGGGTTTAATGTTATCTTTACATCATAGCACTGATCAATAGAAAACTGAAGCGCTTCAATAATTAAATGAAGGCAACCACATAATTTATAGAAACTTTTGTCTTTAAAAAGTGATCTTTAATTAATTTCTTGATGATTTAAAGTTAAATCGACCTCAATATGTGAAATTATCGGATGAATTAATTGGATTTTAATTATTGGAATTGATGATTCTATGCAGAGATCTTTATATATATATATATATATATATATATATATATATTTCGACAAGTAACCTGGCAATTGATAAATTTATCAAAATTTACTCCACGAGACATGTTTAAGGATGGTTTTTGGCTGTTGGGCCAAATCATCGTGGGTAGGTTTGAACGTTGGAGTAGTTTCGGCCTGAAGCATGCAAGCTAACCACAAGGCTCCGCCAGATCTCTTGAGAGGCGTGTTTTAGCCAGGAGGCACTGCTTTAACGGGGGACGTGGAGGGCGGATGCTTTCTGCTAGCACTTAATACCGCATCCGAGATTGAGGCGCTTCACGCAGGCGTACTATTTAGTCTCAATCAATGTAACCACCACATTGACATGTTTCGCAAATCTTGTTGGGCCATCAATCACAAGTGCATGGTTTAACCATCGACGTTGTGTTTAAGCCCTGAGGCAACAGCCATACGGTGGGGAGTAGAGGACGTGCCACCAGAACCCATAAGTGCGTCAATTGCCAGGTACTAACCACAAACATGTGGACTTTATCAATTGCGGGGAAGTGTCGAGACATCAATCGAACTGCCGGGCCTCATTAGTGGATGCGGTATTATCCGCGGATTAAGTGATTGCAAAACTGTCAGTGTCTTCTCTGCTGCGTTAAAGCTCTCCAACAGAATGGATCCCTCTCAACAGATGGTCCGGTGTACCTTGTGTGGTTAGAGGGTATGCTTGCACGTCTCTAGCAACACGTCTGGTACCCTCCTTACCCACGACTGATGAGGCCCAACAGGCCGAAACATGTCTCGTGGTGGTTACATCTGTTGAGATAATATATTTATTATATACCTTTATTCACTTTAATAAATAATCCATGAATGCTATATTCATCATTATTCATCAACTTTTCATTTGCACGTATTTTCATATTCTGAAAAACATGCGTTTCTGACTTCGGGTGTTTTCGACAAACTCCCATCGTATGAAACTAGTTTACATTCTCCATCAATGAAAAAGAGCGTTGTCGTGAAAAATCCGGTAGACATCGCAGAAATCACTGGGTTCAGCGAAATCGCGTTCTCCGCAGTGCGCGGATACCGCCCAGGTAGGTCTACATGATCGCCGATATTTGCCAGCGTAAGCGGTTGTTTGGCGAGTGTGAGAATTTATGTTCACGAAAAAATAACTTTTGCGATTTGATTTTAAGTAGATGAATTCCGTTCGATAATTAATCATCGAAAAAACGTCTAACCTAGTCTTTATGCTTCACCGCACTTATAAATATTTGATGGTGAATGTTGAAAAGATGCACTTCCTCCTTCACAGTAACAGCGATTAAGTGCAATAATGAGAGAAATTAGAAAATACCAGGGCTGCGATCGTATTGCAAGATGTTTCTTAAAGAATTTTACTGCTCTCGCTGTGTGAGCTGGTGCACTATCATCCTGAAAGATGAAATTACGCAAACGTCGATGCACAGTCCACACTGAAGCCTTTTTGCCTCCACAGACGCAGAAACTCTCTTGCAGACGATAATCTGTGAATTCCAGCCAGTCTGATTATACGTCGGTTGCTTCGAGATGTCGTGATTCTTTTCCGTCCTGATCGAATACCATTTTTACATTTCCTAATAGCAAAAAAATCCTTGCCAACACCGGAGAGTCTGTCATAGCGCACACGTCTTCGGTTGTAAACTGTTTTTCACTTTTAACCAACTGCACATCACCTAAGAAAATCACTGCCTTTAGTCTGTCACTATGCCTATAAACTCTTGACATTGATAAATGAACAAGCAATAATCAGCGATAACTACGTACTGTATTTGTATGCTAGATGATAGGCTAAGGCTCACTATCTATGTACACAGCATTTATAAATGCATTTAATTGTTATGAGCTGAATTTGAATGAAAATCATGCTTATGTCACCAACTTCTTAACGAATGAATGGGGCAATGTAATATTAGTAATGATTACGTATCCAATAACGCGTATAATTGTCCTGTGGATGAGTCCAAATACTTTTCTGAAAGTATACTTATCTCAAATACTTCTCTTCTCTTGTCTATGCACTGATCTGTGTTTCATTTTTCCAACCTATGATTTTGATACCAAAACTTTCAATTAAAGAAAAGCAATTATGTTTGACAAAATTTGATGTTGTAGACAACCGATCAAAGATGCAACCAATAATCATAGTGAATCTTCAAGAGGAGATCAATACCTTTCAGATGATGCATGACACTCTTGTAATCAAATGAATTGAGTGACTGCAGACACTGAGATATTTCAACAGTTGTAGTGACGCAACATTAATTTTGCTAAAGAGAGTATATCTATGTGCATTTATGGACACTTAGATATCCAGTGTCACTTGATATGCATGGTTTCTGATCTCTTTGCACACTTTGAATCTTTCATAAAAATCTAAGCTCCGAAAGATAATAGCGCTAGCGCTGAGCTATTGAAATATGTTGAGCTAATATAAATATAATCAACCTGACTTCTCCCAAAGCCACAATAAGTTCATTAAATATTTTGCGAAAATCGTAAACTTCAGTTGAACGAAGTTCGCGTTTAAGGTGATGAACGGTGATTATTCAAGGTCGTTCAGTCTCGATCAAAAGTCCAAAACATGATCGTCCTATTTTTTATTAAATCGAGTTTCCCAAGTAGATTTTGTATGGATTACTTATATCCGGTATCAAATCATCTAGTCTATTTTCAACAAGATGTCTAGAAAATTGAAAATCTTAAGAATGATTTTTCATTCCTTTCAATTGCATTATACTTTTCCTACGCTAAATATGTCAATGTGAACTTTTACAACTGACAAGCTTGATAGTTAATGGCTTGCTAGATTCTTTGTATCTAACATTCGTAATTAAAGCACCATTTTCCCAAAATGTTAGTTAGTTGCAATATTGAAAACCTGCTGCTGAAGGAAGACTACTGTTTCAACATGGAAGATTTTGAAAAAGTTAATAAGTGATGTTAACACAAACATCTATTCTCAGCAGGTCGTAAATGGCGCTTATAGTCATTTGGGAATATTTTGTTCTTATATCAAAAGCTACCATAAATTTCGAGTAAATTAAAAAATAATAATACAATTTTCAAACTTTTCGCAACATACATTTGTAAATGCTGCAGAAAGGAATGGAAATATCACAATAGTTCACTACTTAATTCCAATTCTTTCCATTGAGCAAGAACACTTTCGAAGACCGTGTTCTGTTCAAATGAAAATAAAAGTTTTCTCTAGAAGCAATTCTTCGCAAAGCATGGAAGATTTGCATAACTATAAGCATCGAATGATTGCCTACATAAAAAGAATGAGGGTAAATCAAAAGAAAATGACAGTCATGCCGCCTACACAAAGGCCTACTGGTCCTTCAGATCGGCATAGGTTTCCCTCACAGAGAAATATTCATGTGCGTGTGGGTTTGTCTAGAGCGGACACAATCCCATCCCAGTCATTGCATGCAATGGTAGCAAGCGACAGAGCTTGACATAGATATTCGGCTTTCTTTGGCTTGTTTGATTCATAAAGCGCGCGCATTGCAGAAAATTCTCGCATCAGCGAACCCACGAACTTCAGCGATCAGATTGCAGGCAGATCTGTCAAGTAAAAAGTACGGATATTTGACTCAATTTTTCTCAGTGATAAATTCGTCAAATGGAAGTATTTTTCACAAAGTTCGACTCCTCACGATCTAAATTTGCTGATTCTGTGCGTTTAATGTGGCGTCTGGTTCGTCAGAGTTCAGGCTTGAATTTGCATTACGTTCAGTGGAATATTGTGGTCTCCGTGGCACAGTGATTAAGTGCTTGGCCCAGCGATCTTTTGGTCCAGAGGTCGAGCCCCGAAAGTGTCATTGGAAGTCGGCAGGAAGGGCATCCGGACTAAAGGTACTACAACGCTCCATAAGTCTGACTATGTCAGCAACGTCCAAGCCCCAAGTATGGGGAGTAGTGACGTTAAGGCTTCAAAGTGGAACATTGACCTTCTTGCCCATCGAGACTAGTTCCGGTCGTGACTATCAATATTGAAGAAAGTCATCTCTAGACCCAAACACGCAGACGAAGCAATTCATCTCTGTAGTGGTCATAAATGATTCGGCTACAATTCAATCCAGTGTAGGCCTTACAACTTAAAGACGTACAAGAGATGAAGTGGATATAGAGAGTGCATAGCCGCAGGAGCATCGTCCTTAATGTGTAAGCGCTGTCGAGGCCAGATACGTCCTTGTTCAACCACAAGTGATACCTTGGGTATCTATCATCCAAGATATGAGGACTTTAAACCAATACTTACTAAATATAAGACACACTGAACCAACAAATCTCAACGCTGATTATTGAATCACGCTAACGAGGGATCCTGATTGTCGCCGATGAAGAACTATGCAACTGCGTCTTCGCACACACACGCACACACTGTGTAGCGTCATAACGCTTTATTCTATACGTCATCCAAAATGTTCGCAGATCACTTAAGAATTTTTGGCGTCTTCTGTCGTCATTCATCAAAATTTTGAGCTGTTATTTATAGTGCAAAGATGAATGAGCTAGAGCAGATGAATGTCGAAATCGGAAAGCTCACACGCCTGTTCTGTTGTGATTTGCAATTAGCAAGTTCGTGAAATTTCAACGGGCATTCATTAAATATTGCTCTAAAAGGGCATGGCGGCAGCTTTCAATAGGGAGTTGTGTCGATGTTGAGAGATGTGAATTGGACCTGCTGATGATTCCTGATATTGGATGAAATGGCGCAGCTATTCAGGTCTGCTACCATTTTTCTACTGAGGATGCAACTCAATATTTAATTTTTCTATTTACACTGTTCTGTTGTTTGCATGTTTTCATGCATTTCTGACCAATACTTAAGAAATGAAGGAAAGACAAATCGATGTGCCTCACTGATCGGTGTGGAAGGATTTGAGGAGAGCGTGAAGGCATGTAGCATTTAGAATGATTGTCACATTAAGTTTGGAAAAAAATCATTCGCGCGATTGCTAGCGACAACCGTTGCCTTTCATCCATTCCAATACGCCAGCAGTAACTGATTGCGTTTGATGCATCGTTGGATGATCAATTCAATAGTTTCTATATAGATAAATAATCAAATGAAAATCAGCCAGAATTACAATACAAAATAATGACTGCAATCAATCTATTTCGAATATCTCCCTTTTGAGTATAATAGACGATAATGTCAAGCATCTCCTACTTCAATTATTAATTCATTTTCCATCTATCGTAGAATGCAAGAATATTTTCTACTTAACTAATACTGAGGAAGACATGTTCTCTTCCGACATACTTCACTAATTGATGCCTTTGTTGGTGTGAATATATAAGGCATAGTATTAACCATCGCACGGTGTTCTTTCTTTTACTGTAATGAACTACAATGAGATAAACTCTTCCATTCTTTCTGCGAAAACTGAAAACTTTCTGAAAATCCATGCGATTCCAAAATTTATTTTCCATTCATGATAGAAACTGAACGGAAATGACAGAATTGAGTTTGATAATAAGCTTATGTTACTTTCATCCATCTACAGATATTGACATCAGTGGATTTCTTTCGACTTAAAATCTATCAATAATGCCTTGAGAGACGCTTAAAATATGGGCGCAAATGTTTTTCGATGAAATTCATTAGATATTGAATTTTGAGAATATAAATGGTCATTTCAGCCTTTTAATAAACATAAAACAATTTGAGGGAATAATCTTCTGCTATCAGGCAAAAATGTTTTGAAATTTGACGAGAACTTGATTGCCAATACTCTGGAGAGAGTTTGAAAGCTCTAACTCCATTTCACTGCTACAAAATCGAACATACATATGCGAATAATGATAGCAGATAGAAGGATCAATTTTTGCAAAAGTATCAAAGCTGAAATAAACCCATTCCTCATGCACAAATAAAATAAATCTGCCAAAGTTTTCTGCCAAAGAGCTTAATGAGATTGATTGTCGCATCTGCATAAAAGGTGGACATGATCTTTGATTTGCAATTTCCACTTCGTAATCTGAAGAATTCATTTGTTGCATACAATTTTTGATGCAAAAAGCGACGATATTTAGAGACATTGAGTTGCATAGCACCACAAAATTAGTTGCCATTTTTAGAGTGAATTCTGATGTCACTACTGTGTCGTGCAACCGGTGCACTGGCCTTGAGATAGGGCACTCGTTCTGTTTCCGGGATACCTGGGTTCAGATCTACAGTAGGCAGGAGCAAACATAAAATTCAAAAATAGTTGCACTATGATTTACTGCACTTAGCGTTAGATTGTGATAGCAGAAGTTAAACATATCGGTGGGCTACTTCGGAAACAATGATAAACGGTGTCCTGTTCACCAAGCATGGTGTGAGAGGCACCTTCACCTCACAGGACTTAAGCACAACTTGGATGGAGAGACTATCTAAGAGATGGAGGGTGTCTTAAGCTTGCAATTTAATTTTCTTTCCAGCCACAAACAGTGGAGAAAGCATAAGCAGTTGAAATTATTTGATTTGTGCATCATCCTTTTCATTTCCGCAACGAAAGCGCTAAGATGAATATCGGAGTTCAATATCAGACATTGCCCGTCTCAACGGAAGATGATGTCTTTGATGAATTTGACAAAATCACAGTTGTAACTTGGCAGAACAAACGATTAATGAAGATATAGGAGGCATTATCCATTGATCTTAACTTCATGCACCTGTCACCATGCCGCGAAAGCGGATTTGATTAGACTTTGAAGAAGATTGACGGAATTGGAATCATAATTTACAATTTTTGTGTCCTTGTTTTCACATGTTGATGGATGTACTAGAAATGAGAATGAACTCCTTTTCTAATTTCGAAGAATAATAAGACGTGCTTTCTATATGGCAAATAATTTCTATGATGTTTTGATGTAATGAAATCGTAATGAGACACACCATGCATCCTGGGAAATCAGAAATTAGTCATTCTTGTTCAATTTTCTACAGCTTCGCTTAGGGTACTTGGATGACTATTTAGTTGCCTGAACTTTCTGATTTTTCATGGTATTAGGTATAAAACAAAATGGAAATACAAACACCTTCATTGAAGTTTCCGTAGCTCAGTGGTTAATGACATGGAATGGAGATCAGGAGGTATGGGCCTCCGATTTATACAGAAGCATTGCAGTCAATGCTGAGAAAAGGCCACGAACACTGCACTGAAAAATGCAAATTAACATCCAGGATGGATGAACAAGCAGATGGACTGCACAATAGACTAATGATAAGGGTGAAACTCCTCTCCCATCGAGACCTTGAGGAAAGTTAACTTGGTCAGACTTAGCCGGACGTCGAAAAACTTTCAGCCCGCTAGAAAACATTTCTGCTACGGGAAAAATAACACGCTCACTGCGAAAATTACAACATATCGAAAAAAATACTAACAATACTTAAATGGCTAAATAAATTACAAAAATATAATCTGAAGTCAAAATATGCCAATTGGACTTGAGACTTTGAGCAAGCTGAAAACACAGTCTGAAATCAACCAAATTTGTTGGAAACAAACTCATGTGTGATATGCAATCTATCTGTACTCTACGATTTGTAATGTGAATGCATGTCATTTGTTTAGCAATGTTTCACTATATGTTTCCTATTGCCTGTGATAATAGAGCAATTGTTTCGTAATACATACAAAGTACTTCTAAGGTTTTAAGGTAGGATCCGTAACACTGAGTGGCTAAATAGAAAAAATTAATAATGATCGCTATCTTTTATTTTCGCAAAATTCGCGAAAGTGAAGCTGTTGCGAATATGTCCCGGTTTACAGCACACTAAAAAGGTCAATTACTTTCATTCGTATGCAGCATCACTAGTCATTTCTTTTGCTTCTAATGATGCCATATATCTTAAGAAAACAAGTTCTTCGAATCCAATCTTATTTTGAAAAAACCTAAAACCTACATGGCCTTGTAAATTTTAAGTTTTTTAAAAATAGCATTGGATTCGAAGAACTTGTTTTCTTGAGAATTACACTACCGAATCCCAATCATGACAATGTTGCAATATTGCATATTCAAACTGATTATACTTGCCTCCTTCATCACCATGACGATTGTGATAATGCAAACAGTTGTCTTAGCGTGCATCATATTCCCAGTAGAGGTCGTATGTATACGGCATACATGCAAGTTACAAAACAGCTCCCAAACGACGACGCAGTAATTGAAAACTTCCATCGTGTAAATTCAGAATGTTTGAGATTGATAATGAAAATTACTATGGTGCTATGTTAACTTGGATCTCAAAGCTTTTCAATATTACGTATCCGCTACATAAGAGTATCTTTAAGGCCCAAGTGTGCTTTCATTGAAATGTGACAAAGCATAGGATTCATTGTGAAAAATAATGAAGCTTAGAATAAGCCACGCTGCTTATTATCATAAGAAGCTGCATAATTGGTCATATTACGAGTCTTTCAGGAAATTACATGCAAGCACGTTATGGAGCTCAATAATAACAGGACAATAAGCTGTCGTAATCACTTGGAGATGACTACTGCCTTCACTCGCATTCCCTCTGTACCGTCAGCCAACAATTCACGACATTTTCGCCAACCAGAATGAGCTCGTGCAGATAATGAAGCCATATTCTGTCCACATCCAGATAATGTGAGTCGCTACTTAAATTGGAACGAGTTCTTCTTCATTTGTGGTTGAGCAAGAGTTTATATGGCCTCGACAGTGTTTGCAAATCAACTTTGTAACTCCTTTTAAGAGACGAGCACTTTACGTGATTGCTGAAGATTTACCAGCAAACTTCATTATTATTGCGCAGCATGCTGCTTACGAAGAACGATGAATTTATTGCTTGTATTTAATACAATATGTCGATATGTCTCAATCCCCCTGCAAGTGTGAAAGGGATTCGAAATATTCGGCAGGTTTGAGTTAATCTAATAAGGCTCTCTTCCGACTGATGTGCTCTTTCTACTGCAAATGTGGTGTTAAATGGACTCAAATCCCGGACAAAATTTAATACACGACCTTCGTCACAGGATAGCAAGGCATATATTTTTCAAAAGATGCAAAGAAAAATTGAATAAATTATCGCTCGATAGGCATTTAATCTACGTTCAGTTCACACGCACAAATATGAAATATCATTCCTCTTCGATTAAAAGTGTTTATACAGAACGTCTAGCGGAATTAATATTAATGACGAGCTGTGCAAGGAACATGACAACCAGGGGCAGTTCATTTATGCACAAAACATAAGCTTCTTAACATAAATCAGTGCTCTGATTTAATAGGAAGTGAAGAAGCTGGGATTTTAATGAACGAAACACATCCCATGTCTCGAACAAATCTGAGATGAATCAATTGCCTTGAGACAGCATAATCTGCGGCCAAAGGACTTTCAAGTCTTATTAACAGGAAGTCTGCATTTTGGTATGGCTTGGTTCATTGTGCTAGCGTGAGAAGATGGTTTTTCTTCACATTTGGAAAGACGGTGCAGTGAATGAATATACTTTTGGTTGAATTTAATTTGATATCAGATTATGAGAAAACTGGAAGAAATACTGAGCTGATGAAACGACGTGAGCAGATGATATTAGTCACATTAGTGTCTTCTGCTAGAATGACATCTCAAGCTAATATTGCAAGATGAGAAAATAATTTTACTTGAAAAGATACTGACAATTTGTTTCGGGGAACATTCATAATGTTTGAGAATGATAAAATTATAAATCGCTTTTTCCACAAATGCGATATTAACTAAAAACAGAGATCTGAGATAAGACGACATCACATCTGCTCACAGGATACTTAGCTTTAGAGGAATACCCAAGAAGGCATAATAGTGCAAACGCATTACACTCACCACGGCATGTACAAAGCATGTGCCATCCCCTAGCAGTGGCGGCGTCGAGGGGTTATACACGGATACAGATTAAAGTTCAACTTATAACGGCAATAAATGTTCCTGCTCTGATTAGAAAATTATAAATAAGAGGTTATTGAAGTAGAAGTAATATCTTCAAAATTCCGTGATTACCTTTGATATCACAGCAGAGGAAAACAAAGCAGTAGCAGAGTTCTCTGAGACTTTAAAGCACATGAATAAACAGTCCACGGAATTTCTACAAGATCAAGCGTCATAGTAATAGGCAAAACAAAGTCGAGAGTTCGAACAAAAGGACAATGACAGAAGAACTAGAGTGCTTTATAAGCCCTTGCACAAAAATTATTTAATTATCTACCCTTAATTCCTCATTGCAGCTGTTGGTGAATTTCAACAAATTGTGCATCGCATGAATGTTCATGGTCGAAAGTTTCATGATCTTACGATCATTCCACTGTAACTTGTTTTGTTTTGTCATTATTATTCAGGTTGGTTTGCTGTCATTAGACGTAAGAGAAGGAGATTTTGTGGTTTTGTTAGTTGGTAGAGATTTTGTTCAGAACACCCTTTATTCCATATACATTGTGTCTATGACTTAATTTTCTGTCTATGACTCGCCTATGAGCCGAAACACCTGGCAGATACAAATTATGAAGCGCGGAATAATTGCAGACAAATCGGCTTATACGCGGGTAAAAACGCAACCCACTTAGCATGATAACTCCCAGGATAGCACCAAATATGTAAACCTTTGGAAAAAACTTACAAATATTCCTTACTGATTACTCACTATTTTTTCTTATGATATGTTTCGACATAGTGTGAAAAGAAGAATTAAATATTGAGTTGCATCCTCAGTTGAAAAATGGATTTAGGCGATTTGCCGGTGGTGTGTTTAAAGTGATATTCAATGAATGCCCGTCGAAATTCCACTAACTTGCTAATTGCAAATCCCACCCTTTATTCTATCAACTGAAGGACACCATAACAGTCATCTTTCAAAATGCTTAAATTTTTGAAATTTTGAAATCGACGTCAATATGCGAATGTAAAGATTTGCAACATGGTTGGACAAAACGTGTATTGGGTATACCCAGCACAAGCTTTGGGCAAAAACTTGGGTGACACCTCAAATCCCATGTCCAAGCTTGAATAACACAATGAAATTCAGCAGTGAAACTGCAGACGAAGTTGAAAAATGGATTTAGGCGATTTGCCGGTGGTGTGTTTAAAGTGATATTCAATGAATGCCCGTCGAAATTTCACTAACTTGCTAATTGCAAATCCCACCCTTATTCTGTCAACTGAAGGACACCATAACAATCATCTTTCAAAATGCTTAAATTTTTGAAATTTTGAAATCGACGTCAATATGCGAATGTAAAAGATTTGCAACCTGGTTGGACAAAACGTGTATTGGGTATACCCAGCACAAGCTTTGGGCAAAAACTTGGGTGACACCTCAAATCCCATGTCCAAGCTTGAATAACACAATGAAATTCAGCAGTGAAACTGCAGACGAAGTTGAAAAATGGATTTAGGCGATTTGCCGGTGGTGTGTTTAAAGTGATATTCAATGAATGCCCGTCGAAATTTCACTAACTTGCTAATTGCAAATCCCACCCCTTATTCTGTCAACTGAAGGACACCATAACAATCATCTTTCAAAATGCTTAAATTTTTGAAATTTTGAAATCGACGTCAATATGCGAATGTAAAGATTTGCAACATGGTTGGACAAAACGTGTATTGGGTATACCCAGCACAAGCTTTGGGCAAAAACTTGGGTGACACCTCAAATCCCATGTCCAAGCTTGAATAACACAATGAAATTCAGCAGTGAAACTGCAGACGAAGTTGAAAAATGGATTTAGGCGATTTGCCGGTGGTGTGTTTAAAGTGATATTCAATGAATGCCCGTCGAAATTTCACTAACTTGCTAATTGCAAATCCCACCCCTTATTCTGTCAACTGAAGGACACCATAACAATCATCTTTCAAAATGCTTAAATTTTTGAAATTTTGAAATCGACGTCAATATGCGAATGTAAAGATTTGCAACATGGTTGGACAAAACGTGTATTGGGTATACCCAGCACAAGCTTTGGGCAAAAACTTGGGTGACACCTCAAATCCCATGTCCAAGCTTGAATAACACAATGAAATTCAGCAGTGAAACTGCAGACGAAGTTGTTTGTGTCAACATGGAGGTTCTGTCTGTCAAAATTCGCATTTGACGATAACTTGATCACAATCTTCCTTCAATCCTGTATAATAAAGGAAATTGGCAGCCTTCCCACACAGGTTTGCTTTTGATGAGTTTCTTACAATTTGCATCTGAGTCCAAGAAAATCTAAGAAATCGACTAGGAATAGTTACTTTATTATTCTTCATAATAATGACTGTTTGAATAAATGGTTATCATAGCTAATGAACACTGTATATATAGGAATGGTCGTTGCATAAACAAATCAAATCGTGAGCAAGACTGGCACTGTGGTCTTGTGGTAGAGTGCTTGATCTGCGTCCGGGAGACCTTCGTTCAAATCTTGGTTGGATCAAACCTGGGATTTTCAAAATAGGCACACTCTGCATTCTAGACAAGCACTTAGCACAAAAAATGAGAATGGGATAAATATCAATTCAGTCACATGGAAGAAAGGCTCCGCGCCTAATGTGATTCCGAGTATAGACAAGGTTTTATTTGTTTACTCATTTTATTCATTTAATTAGAAATCTATGTGAGATTTAATATGCACGACAGATGTAGGTTTGCGAACTTTGTGATGAAACTAAAGGTCAAATGATAAATAGCAGCAGTGTTTAATGCATAGTTAGATTTCAGAAGATATTTTAACTACGATTCGGATTACGAAATTAATTGATATTAATTTTTGAATACGTATTTCTATATTATTGAAACTTCATTGATAGAGGTACAAACATTATAACCGGAAAACATCCTTGCAGCTGTGCTAACTGCCGCAACAACATACACTATGGAAGCTATCACAGCACGGCATTTGTTAGGTGAAACATGAAATCAATAACTACAAGTTCCTCCAAATGCAATATGAAATGTTTTATAATCAATTGAGCGGAGCTCTGATCAGTAATCAAAACTTCGCATGCACGCATTTAATGCACCCTACAGAAGATCCAATTTACAATATCAATTTTCATGACTAAATCAGCATTGAAAGAATACCAAAGTTTTGTAAAGAAGGTATTAGTATTTTTCACAGACCCAAGGTCGATCGAAAATCCCGGTTTGCCTTAATTCATTTCAAATAAAGTTATTACGTGCTCTGATCACGGCATGAAGTCAATGACTTAGGGAAGGTATTTCCATCAGGCACTGCGTCAAATGAGTTGATGAAGGTATTAGAAATTGCTTTGAATGAAACATTCGTTGGCTAGTATAAACTAATAACTTTCAAGTTGACATTCAACTACTGAAGTTGCATCAGTGTTTGACGATGAAAAAACATTGTATCACCATGTCACAATTTTTTTTGAAACTATCTAACGAGATATTGAGAGAATATTTTCTTCGTCAGCTAAATAGTCTCAAGACTCGAAAGTATCGCTCTCAAAATTCATGGTCAGGACAACGGCGATATATATAATTAGAATTAAGAAATGAGTCAAACGTGTCAGTTGAAATGGCAAAAACGTGAAAATTGATAATTGTTTTGAGGTTCATACGAACATATGTTGAATTATGAGATAAGATATATGAAAAAAAATTGTATGTAATATGAATATGAAATTTCAATATAATGTGAATATAGTATAATGAATTATAGTGAAATATGCATAAGAGATGAGAATATGAAATATAATGAGATATTGAGAGAAAGTTTGTTAAGATCTTCAGCTAAATACTCTTAAGACTTCAAAAGTATCGTTCTCAAAATTCATGTAAAACGTGTCAATTGAAATGCCAAAAACGTGAAATCTGATAATTGTGTTAAGGTTCGTATGTGTCTTTATATGTTAAAATATTGAGCCCTCTTCAGACATGTGAACTGAAGTATTACATCGAAGCATAAATAATATCTTTGAGGTATCAAATCGAAACAACTTGAGCTTTAGGAGTTGTCGAAGACATCTTTGAAATAATAATAGAAATCAGTCTCTTACGAGCAGCACGAAGAAGTTAAACTTATCATAAAAGAAGTAACAGCTGCAGAGTCGAGGTAATGCTCAGAGTAGCAATCAACCCTTTGAACTTTCACTTTTCACGAATGATAACTCTAATTAATCAATGTGAGACATGATGGACGAAAGAGCCAGACATCACGATCAGTAAGTAGGAAACGAAATACAGACGCTGACATAGAAGTAACTGATTGACTGATTAATTCTAAATCTAAAATACTCTCAAAAGAATTTCACGGATAACACAGCCTCATTTGTCACATGGAATTTAATCTCTGAGAGTTGAGACTCTGAGTGAGAGTCAAGTGAATAAGAAACTTAAGTTCGCAACATTTGAAAAGTATCTTTTGCTATGAAAATAGTTTTAGGTGAACCAATTCACAAATGAAGAATTGAATTTGTCATAATTTCCTCTGCTTTGAAACACTCGAATCCCAATCGTGAAAGATTCATACATCCATCCAAGTCTCCCACTTTCTGCTCTATAAATAATTGCATTCCTTACTTTCCATCAGACTTGAGTAATTAGCAGCACGATGATATATTTAGACAAATTGAGGTAAAATTTCTGCTACAATCAGCGATGTGACGTGTGAGACATGCAGGTTACGGATGGGATACCTGGGAATCGGGATTTCAATAGAATATCGGTATTTCAAATATCTATGTCGTATTTCGGTAATACCGCTGTAAGTACACTATCTAACCAGCAAAATTGTCAAAAATTGGGCTTTAAATTGACTCATTCATTTTCAATCCCTAAATTTTCAAAATTCGTGCATATTTCAAAAAAATTGAAAATTCGTGTATATTCGGGTATGTAAACAAAATTCGGGATTGTGCGGCCACCTGGTGTCATTTTGTAATGAATTGTGATCTGTCAATTTCATCTAGCAATCAGCTGATCCAGCTGCAAATTCAAAATATTGTTAGGAGTTCTCTAAATTTGCTTGATCGAAAGTGGATAAACTATTTGGTATTAGGGTTATTGTATATCCCGGTAAACCGTATCCCGGGAAATAGAATACAGGCAAAACGTAAACCCTAAAACGGTAGCCTAATCTCATTAATCACGGTGAATTTTGCATGAGCAACACTTCAGAACATAATGGAAACAATTAGAACAAAGTATCAACATTATATCACAATGAAAAAACATGATTCAGCTTTCACTATTCTATTGAGTTCACTCATTGTGACTACTAATTTAACTACTAATTTCCCGGGAGAATGATTTCTCGGAATGGGCCGGGATTCCCGGGAAACAACCCTATTTGGTATACATTAACTGCAGAACGATTTTCTTGTGCATGAGGTAACTGATAAGCCAATTGCATTCAGAACGTCAATGCTGTGTAAGAAGGATTGCTCTCAAGGCAAAGCTTGCTGCAATTTCGTCGCTATCATATTGCCGAAGAGGTCTTTGGAAATTACATCCATCTATCCACTCATTTGAATCGCGTAATTAGAAATTAGAGGACTCTTTATTTCATCGATTTATTCAAATGATGACTTAAGGGTCTTTATGGCGAAAATTTGGAAAAAGTTCTTTCATTTGAAAACAGTCACCCATTTTAAACGTCTTGAAATACTTGAATGAGACAGGGGATCAAGTTTCTGAAAGAAACGTAAATGGTAGAGAACTTCGAACTAAATCTGAGTTCAGGAACACCTAGTCCGGCGGACAGAACGAGTTTCTGCAGGGAACGAGGCCGAAAGTGAGACTTTCACAGAATGATGTGCATCGTCTGCCTACTACGAATCGGCACGTCTGCCGAGTTCTAGTTAGTTCCTCTTGTCAGACAGGATCAAAGAAAAACAATCCAATGGCACGAAGATTGAAGTTTTTGGCTAAAATGAAATTTTCTGTTTTCTCTTATCAATTGAAAAGTACTAAGTCTTGGGTCATAGTTTTTGACATGTAATGTCTTCAGGTCCTATGATGTGCATGTGCTACTATCATACTTCTGATCGACAATGTATGTGAGAATGTGGTTGAATGTGGAAAAAGTTTCTCAAAATGTTTGAGTTTTCCGACATTAAGAGAAATCTAAATGTGTTTAGCTTTATAGACAGGGGTGCATGAACATGAAAGGAAATGACCTGAAGACATTCCATGCCAAAAATTATGACTCTGGGCTTAGCACGTTTCGTTTAATCAGAGAAAACATAGAACATTTCACTTTAGCCAAAAACTGCAATCTGCGTCCCATTAGATTTGCATATATTTTTCTTTGATCCTGTCTGACAAGAAGAGGAACTCGATAGAACTCGGCAGACGTACCGATTCGCATTAAGCACACGGTGTACATCATTCTGTGAATGTCTCACTTTCGGCCACGCTCCCTGCAGAAACTCGTTGTGGCTGCCGGACTAACCGGCGCGCATTGAGTTATGACTTGTATTCGCTAAATTTGCGTAAATCATCAAAGGACATTAAAGCTGTGATACTTGCATGTTGTGGTAAAACACACCATTGATAAAATTTTTCATGTTTTAGCAGTAAAAAGCAGCATATTACTAGAAATTGCCAAAATATTACCAAAAGTTGCAACCATAGAGTAGGGATATATAGGTAGAGTGTCGACTCAAAAAGGTATCTGTATACAGTGAAAATTTTTATATGAAAAGATTCAGTTTTCGGCGGAGATTGCGTTCCCGTGGTCCAAAAAATTATTTGAGCAGTTTTAAAAAAGTCAAAATTTTGCCAATTTATATACTACCGAGATGACTCCTCTATGCAAGTAATATGCAACAAGTTGGATATCAAAAGGAATGAATATTTGCTAATAAGCATCCTAACTAAGCGGAAATTTTGCTGATTATCAAGGGAATTTCATGATCCGTTTCATAATGGAAGTCTTCATGAAAAAGTCGACATCTTATTGTGCTTTCTTGGCTGAAATTTCATATTTCTAATTCATGAAAGCAATAGCAGTCTTCGAGTTGCCAATTTAACAAATATTGCCTCTCCAAGGCTGTCATGACACGGACAATCTGAAAAATAGTATCATTTCCTTTTGCTTTGCTATCATGATCAGTCAATTCCTTCAAAGCTGCATAAATGTGTATATCTCACATTTTGAAACAATTACGACTGTATCTCCCTTGAGTACATTTAATAAAATTAAAATAAAAAGTGTATACACATTGGGGATTTGATAAATGCGGAGTTACCACTCTACCTAACATACTTACTCTATCGTTGCAACACTGCATTCCGACATGTTATGGTGCTTTATGTTGCGCGAGTAGAGTCCGAACTTGTTGATGTAAGAATGAACTATGATGACATGTGGGAGAATTACGCATAAAAAGGCGTGAACCTTGCAGCATTGAATAGTAATTTCCTCAGAAACAAATAAATTGATTGACTTTCAACACATTGTGAAGACAGACAATACGCTGTGAATTGCTTGTTTTTAAATTGAAAAATGATTACATGAGAATCCATTTTAGCAGCTCATAACTTTGATTGCTTTCATAATGCATTCAAGATGTCCTCAGAGTTGAGCAATTTAAGCACAACAAATCCTTGGCAACCATAAGCGCTGCGTTTATAGCCCTATGAGGGCTAGTCAGTGCGTCTCGGAACGGCCCATGCTAGTTTAAAATATATAGAATGGCTGAAAAAGCTGAAGGACTGCACAACAGGCTGCTCTGCGTTTGCTTATCTTGTCTTTGCCGTGCGGCTAATAATCATAAAGATTACAGAGTGCCAGTTCGCCTGGGAAGCTGTTTTTGGAGTCCTTCAGCTTGTTAAGCCATTCTAGATATTTCAAACTAGTTTGGGCCGCTCCGATCCGTATTGACGAGCACTTGTAGGGCAAAACGCAGCGCCTACGGCTGCCAAGGAATTGTTGTGCTTAGTCTGTTCAAGTCTATTCATTGCACAGGCGAACTGACACTGCAATATTACTTGCTTGAGTTACTTGAGTGGTCTGTATTTCATCAAGTGGAGCTCCACTGATGCAGACCGTCAACATTTCTTTTCCAAACATCGGGGTCTGTCGCAATCCTCATCCAGGTTGCTCTCGAAGGGGATCATCTCATCTTATCCGTGGATAGTTGTAGGGATGCCAACAAGTCGTCCGTAGCGTCCATCGGTTGTCTTTCATTCTAGCTACGTGCCCTGCCCATCGATGTTTTGCATGGGAGATGTGCTCGAACGCATCCGTTAATCCTGATTTCTTTCTGATGACATTTGAATGAATATGCTGTTTCTTCGAAATGTGGGTCATTCCGCGCTCCATCGCTCTCTGTGCCGTTCGGATCTTAACTTCGACGTTCTTGGTAGGCGACCATGTTTCCGAAGCGCAAGTCATTGCTGGAAGGATGTTAGTATTTTATTAGATACGCATTCTTTGTTTTGGGAACTTGGTTTGATGTTAGTGCCGTTTCAATCGTCTTGAATGCTGCCCAACCACTTTTAATTCTGTTATTCGCTTCTGTGAGCAGATGGCCATTTGGTGTCATGATTTCACCCAAATAATTGTATTCTTCAACTTGTGTGATGAAGTGCCTATT
The DNA here is from genome assembly GCA_907163375.1 of Prostheceraeus crozeri. Lineage (NCBI taxonomy): Eukaryota > Metazoa > Platyhelminthes > Polycladida > Euryleptidae > Prostheceraeus > Prostheceraeus crozeri. The sequence continues at coordinate 47,277 of CAJQUW010006613.1, read as the reverse complement.
CGTCTTGATTGTGCTGCTTGCGTTTTGTGTTATGTTCGTCTTCCATTGGGTTTTGTCAGAGTGTATCTTGAGGACGATCTTTCTGATTCGTTTGCTTTCGCTAGCATACTCTGAAGGGATCTTGCGCTGTTTGCCAGGAGAACTATATCGTCAGTAAAGAAGAGTAATTTCAACTAACATAAATCCTTCAATCAAGCACTTTGAGATGTATAATATATTTTATGCTAGTGACGATTGTGTAAATTACAAGCGATGTCCACTTCTAACTCTGCTAAGATTCAAGCTGAAGACTGGATGCCAACATATCAGGTTTTGTGGCTTGTAGGAGACTTAATTTTGTTTGCACTTACATCTGTTAAAGACACATCTAATTAAAGACTGATTTGGAATGCAATACAAACAGTCCTGCAACATCAATATTTGTTAGCCGAAGAGTTTGGATAAAATTCATTGCTTTAGTGTCACACACTACTAGAATTTTTTACTTTCATTTATGTCTCCAGCAAACAGCATGACATTAGATGTTGTGCTTTCATTATCAACGGCTTGCATTAGCATTACCTATTATCTAAGTGGATTAGTTATTTGTGCATGTTCACTAACCCTGAAATTCTTTTAATCAAACTTATCGAGATGGAATGATATTTCCTTTTGGAAAATGTCTCAATATTCGCTGTCGACGAGAGACACTCTAATAACATTTCACGTATCGAGTTTCATTCTGAAACTTCCTCGTTTTTTTCAGCACTTTAGATTCGTTCCGTCCGGCAAATACAACATCAACTAAATGAAACTCTGTCAGAATGAATACAACATTAATGCGCTGATAAGCCAGCAAATGGTTCTTTGCATGCAATGAATACTCATATTTCAAACTTTTTAGCAAGTGATCGAATGAATTGTGACCCGAATTCCGCGTATCATAAAATCCCTTTCAGAAATTTACAAAAATTACCATTATAATGCACTGAAAAATCATAAAATTGCAAAAAGTCTCAATGTTTTTTATGTTTAAATGAGGAAATTTCTATCAAGAAATTTAATAGCAGGAAACAACAAATCCAAATATTGCAATACGCATATAAGAGGAAGACAAAAGTCAAAACGTTTATTTCCAACTTGGAAAACGTTGGAAGACGTTTTCTTGAAAAACGTTGAAATAACAGGGTTGCCGTGGGCATGGGGATTCTGTGGGTATATCCATGGGTATGGGGTGGGTATGGATGCTGAGGTCATCCCCACAGCTCCCATAGAGCTTCTGTGAGGACTCTGTGAGGATCATCATGAATATTGTCATTCATTAGAAGCAATTAGAACTGGCGTTTTTTCCACAATAAATTATGATTTTGAATTGTCAAGAACCCTACCATCTTACCACTCAAATGCTATGAGATATCTATGCTGATTTTTATTCTACTACACAATGTCAATGATTTGCATGATTAATAATAGCTTTGGTGTGTCAAGGACGTCTGAAGCATCATCTGAAGTTCCTCGGGGAAGAACGCCACGAGCATGTTTTGTGGCGAGCAAGTCCGAAATATTAGCTCTGGTTGTTTAAATCACTTCGATTCAAAATGATTGTGTGATATGAAATTATGCATGCGTGATAAATGTGATTGATCTTTAACCTACTGTGTATTTGATATAAAAGATGTCATAATAAAATGTATCTCTTTTACACTTTTCGCTTAAAATAGACAATACATGGGAATCCACAGAAAACTTGAGCTGTTGGGTCCCGAAGCCATTTTTCAAAATTCATTATTTCGACTACACAGGACTATCAAAATAAAGTATGTCCGTTATATAACAGTGCTTTAGGCACGCACAAAGATCTAGAGGCTTTTCAATGTATGCTACAGGGTGTTCAGCAAAATCTGTAGCAGACGTCGGTGGTGGAATCTGTTCCCATGTGATGTTTCTCGTAGAGGCATATCAAAATTCTCAAGAAATCCGATGTATAAGAATGCCTCGGTGGTTTGTAAGAAAAGCAGTGTGATATTAATAGGATATGCGGAAACTTTTTAACTGAACGATCATTTGAGGTTGCAGACTTGCAGTGATGTATGAATTCGTCTTGTCCCTACGATTTTGTGTCACGGGTGTAGCGCGATGCGCTCCCCTTTCATCATTTTCTAATTTGGCACCTTATGTCAAAATTTGGTGCCATATAGGTCTACGATTTTTTTGAATTCGGGAGGGTAAAATCATGATTATCTATTTAAGCTCAAATTCGTTTATCTTCTACATCGCATAGCACCCATTTCAATATATCTACTTCCTAGAATGCGCTTATTCCAAATCTGTGGTGTAACAGACGAAAGAAAAAGCTTCTATTTTTAGCACAAAATTGATAAAAAACTAACATCTACCCTTACTAAAAAATATAGCCTTCGTTATGACTGTATTTCGTTTCTCACTGAGCTAAAACGATTTCCTAAAAGTCGTCAGTGGAAAAGACAGTGATGTAACGAAAACGTTTGTTGCATCAAAGACATCCGGCTAAACGACTGACAGGTCACCCCGAAAACTTCAATCAACATTGTGATCTTATATTTTTCTACTTTTTCCATCTATGTACACGACTCGTCTAACGAATAATCCACGTCTGCCTTTACCAACAACGGTCCTTAATCTAGCAACGCATCGGCGTGTTCTGATTAGGGTATGATCGGTACCCAAAACGTGATCAAAGATCGTAAATGTCGAAACATAACAATTTCTTTTTACTCGTTCGTCGAAAGGCAGTAAATAAGCATCTCAATTTGCCTGCAGGAAACTTGTCAAGAAACTTAAGAACACTTTCAGTTTGAAACTTCTCCAGTGATTGATGACCATGCTCCATGCAATTTGCGAAGAATAACAGTTCTGCAACAGTTGCTTACGAGGAAAATTATATCCTGAGTGATCCGGCTGACTCTACATAATATTATGAGACCTGGGCAACTTCACTATTTAAGACATGTGTCATGGTCCGTTACTTTTGGTCAATGTACAAATTAATGTCAATTAATACCCGCTGTTGACTGGCCTGTGTGCGCACACTGAAACACTGTTAGTTTAACAACACTCTAATTTAACAATAGAAAATTTTCCAAGAAAAGGCCAAAAAAAATAGAAGAACTGAACAATACCCAGTGCATTTGAAAAGTAAAAGTACTGTAGTAGCCACTGTTTCCTTTCAATCATCAATCATATTTTGGTTTAGCCAATTACTTCTGTCGAGCGCAGTGTACAGTTTGACCACCACAGTAAATTGCATCAGGAAATGAAATGAGATCGATGTTCCGGTTCCAGTCTTATAAGTCTCGGTCCTAAGTTCAGACTATGAGTTATACAAAAAGCCACTAACTGGTTGATAGCTTGACAAAACGTAGTGGGTGCCTCATTCAATAAAATCTAACTTCATCCAGAATATTTTCAGATATGTGAGGGACAGATGATCAAACAAAGAATTCCGATCTATGCATGTAGAGTATACTAGAAACGCTCTCCGAATGAATCGTCAATGTGACAAAGAAATTACAGGCAAAACTAAAATGACCAATACAAATAAAAATCAATGAAAAAATGCAGAAGTTTCTTGTAACTTGTACATGAATTTTATTAACGACAGCGCCTTTAGAAAATTGAAGAATCTAATAAAAAAATTTGAATTACCAGTCAATATCATTCCCATGCTAGGAAAACGCTAAAACACGGTATCAACAAAAGCATAAAAAAATGTAAATGCAGTATTTGTAGTTTGAACCCAAGTATCAACTGCAAAAGTAAGCATATGGCTGATAAGTTCACTTGTAAATTGTGATCACATGTACATAGTATCTACCAATCGTCCTTTTCACGTCCACTATAACGAACATCGGTCCAGTATCAATAAAAAAGATAACGAAAGTGCTCTCTCAGACCACATACGTCATGATCACGCTGATGGCAGCAATTTCAGCATCGATCTATTCAGTATTGAAATTATTGACAAGCAAAGTTATGCCCTGAGAATCAGAGTTTCTGAAGCGGATTACATTAACAAAATTCAACCAAAATCAACTGCAAACATGAACGCATAGTATAGGCGCTCGACAGAAGCATTCGCTATAAATACCTAGTCTGAGGAGAATGAAGGTTTACCTAATGGCCCCTAGTCGATGAGCCTGAAGCTCGAATCGTTGGGTGGTGTGATTTCATCTACATATTTTTGCTTGCAATAAAAATCCGACAATCGAAAATCGGAAAACTGCTTCCGTATGCAGCCATCAACATCTAACATCATCATTCACCTATTGACATTACTTGGTCACTAACAACTCTCTATCTAACACTGTTTCTGTGCGGTGGCCCCTGGCTGACAATCATTGAAGAGTCAATTTAATACAAATGCATTCGTCTGAGTTCGATTGTGTTATAGAAATAACATCCAGGCACATGAGTTGATCAGATGACAGAAAGTAAATTATAGTGGAAATCATTGTCTTGCAATCAAGTCATCAAAAGCGGTTGCCAGATGGCATAAAGTTCTAAATTCTACTGAGATTAAAATATTGGACATCAGCTATTCTATACGAAGAAAAATGGCTAATAAATTAGATGCCTTATCCTGGGGGGTATGGGGATTCTGTGAGGATACCCACAGGCTTTTCTGTGGGTATGGGGTGGTACTCAAAATTCAATCCCCACGGAAACCATGAGAATTATCCAACACATCTAGATGAAAAACGTAAGCCAGCAAGTTTATGTTCACTCCTTTATTTTCAGCAGTTTTTTAGTAAAACGTTTGACCAAACATATCATTTGAATGCAACTAACAAAAGGCAAAAAGTATCGTAAATAATTATTGTTGTTTCTGAGTTCAGTAATTTTTCCAATTAGCATCAATAATGCATAAATGTCTATCTCTACGGAGGCAGATAACGAATAGAGAAAGTAGCACTCCCAGTCGTCGTTACCTTATTATGTAGCTACAAAATATACCTTTTGCATTGATGTAACATTCACAATTAAAAGTCTTTTATTATCACTGTGTGATGCTCATTGCTAGAAGTCAATAAATCCCTGAAGAAGCCAAAACGGAATAGAAGCTATGATAATATACAGAAATCATTTTATTTTTTTATAATGAAAATATACCTTTTTTAGTGAAATATACGTAGGTACATTAGGTATGCGGTGTAGACCGTAAACATATCTAGTCATACGAATTTTTCGATTTGCACTGCTACCATGCTACTTTCACTGCTCTTAGCAATGAAATTGAAATTACCAGTAGATTGCATGCAGCATCGATAGTTTCTAAATAATGGAAGACCGAAGAAAGCAGTTTAGTCATACAAAGCTTCTTGTATATCAAAACTTAGGTAGGGCCTATGGCCTATACATTAGACATCGCAAGTTTTGATTTAAGCTTTATACACTCGAATTACAAATATGCCTACAATATGCAGTTGGTTAGGCCAACAGTATCTAAAGTACGAAAAAAGGTTAAAAAAAATATTTAGATTACAGTCAAGACATCAAAAACATCAAGATAGTGCTATTCATGAATTGTTTGACAATTTATGTGATAGACAGACTGACAGACAATAGCCTGTTGCTTTCCGCTACATGAATCAACCAGCGCGGAAGGACATGGGTAAAACAAACAAAAGAGACTAAATTTGCTTCCATACAAAATGCAAAAAATCTATGATTAGAAAATATAATGGAAAAAAATATTTAATGATATCATTTTATATCATTTTTCAAAAATAAAATGATATCATTTTATCATTGCCGATCTTTGAATGGAAGTATAACGCATTACAAAATAACAAAATAAATGGAAAACAGCAACATGCATTAATTAAAGGATCAATCGAAAGAACATCTCTAATAAAGAAAGAGAATGGTCAAATAATGCTGTTTTTTTTCAAATGGTGATTAGCCATTTTTTGGAAATCTATCGCAAGTCGTAAGCACTCTGAAGAAATTGCTGCAAAGAACTTTTGGCTTTTTTGACGTCATCTAATTCGTTAACTCAATGAACCTCAATTTTACTGCCTTAATAATATACTGGTGCTTTTTCGTAATTTCTGAATTCTGCACATTCCATCAATGATACAGTTCCCATTTTTTAAAATCAAATCCCTATGATAATGATATTATAAATACAAATAAGACATCATATATTATCTAATATATAATTATGTAATATAATATATGTTACATATATTATATACATATTATACATATATACATATTATATATTACTTGTTGTACCGCTGAAGATGAGGCAATAAACTAGCCTTGAAACTAGTCCGGAAAAAAAGTGTTTTTTCTTTCACAATGACAATATGAAGCGTCTGGGAACTTTGTGCGTAAACATTATTCAACCGGGTTTAAACCCAGAAAGCCAGCAGCAGTTGAAACAAGGAGTCAAAATCGCGGACAAACAACTTCGCGCTGATCTTCGACTACGTTTTCTAACTGAATGCAAGAAACGTCGCGTAATACCAAAATTTCTCAATCTGCGTATTCCAAGTTTGCTGAAATCCTCAAAACAAGGAATCAGAAAAGCGCAAGGAGCAGCCCTGAGAAAGCAAATTGGTGAGGCAAAACATGACAAAAAACTGAAATCGAGCGAGCTAGAAAAGTTTTACTGTTCTGTTCAGCCTCCTGATAGGGAGGTCATGAAGTCGATCATTGAGCATAAGATAGCTAAGACCAAATCGATAGTTCAAACTGTTCACAACAAAAAACTAAAGAACCTAGAAAGCTCTCAAACTTCTGTTTCTTCTTTCCCTGAGAAAAGCATTAAATCGACTGTTCTTAACCTGTCTTCTGTATCCTTGACGGATTCTGAAAAAGATTTACTTGCTCTAGGGTTTTCGATGTGTTTTCCTCCTTCTAAAATTCGTTATGATGAACAAAAAGCTGAAGCTGAAAGTCTAGTCTCGAGACTTAAAGATCAGGATGGTGAACTCATCAATAATGATATCATTGCTAAAATTAGAAATGCGTTCAAAAGTTACTTCAGTAAGCATCGCGTGTCCAAAGGATGGAAATCCAAATTGAATGCTATTCGTAGATTAGCCAAAAATAACGATATTGTTGTCTCAAAATTTGACAAAGGAAACGGAATCCTCATTCAAGATAAGAAAATTTACATCGAGAAACTTCAAGAAGTTTTATCTGATACGAGTCGTTTCAAAACTTACGAAGTTGACAAGCGTTCTAAAAAGAATCCTTTTATTCTTGAGGAAGATCGTTTTAATCGTAAGCTACAAGACCTTAAAGCTAAAAAACTGATAAATGACGATATCTTCAAATCCATTCGCGCATGTGGTTCGCAACCGGTTCGCCTTTATGGCTTACCGAAAGTTCATAAATGCACTTCCAACCCGCCGTACCGTCCGATTATGAGTATGCGCAATTCTTACACATCCAAATTAGCTCTTTGGCTTGATGATTTACTGAAAAAGTATGTTCCTCGAAAGTTTTCCTTGAAAGATACTTTTCAGTTTGTTGAAGACATAAAATCTTTATCTCTTCCTGAGGAAAAAGAATTTGATCTCTTTAGCTTGGATGTGAAAAGTTTATTTACGAATATTCCTGTGAACAGAACCATTAATCACATAACCTCGTTGATCGATTTCGGTGACTTTCCAATTTCAGAGAAAGCTTTAAAAAGTCTATTGAACCTTGCGTGCACAAACATTTTGTTCAGTTTTGACAACCAACTATACCACCAGGGGCCTATTTCACGAAACTTCATCAGTTACCAGTTACCAGTTTACCAGTGACCCGAGGACAATCACCAGTTCGGATATTTTCCATTTCACGAACAACTGGTAATTGTCCTAGGGTCACTGGTAAACTGGTAAATCTATTGTAGCGTCACAATCATCAATGTATGAAGATGTATGAGATCATCTGCGCTATATATGACCCATTTAATCCTCACGAGATCGTCAGCATATGACAAAGACCAATGAGAAGCCAGTGCAGCAGTAGTAACTTCAACAGGGAAATCCAAGCTTCTTAATGACGCAATTTTTGATGCCATGTAAATTTCCTGCACCTACTCATTAAATAGCAAGACTCAATGCATTACAGACGCATAAATTCCTATGTACGTCATATGTACTCTTCAATAAAAATATATTGACCATAAAAGTACATCAATCATATGATAAAGTCAAAGCCATAATTGTAACCACAGAATTAGATTCATCTGCGCGCGCTTCGAAGCAGATAAACAAAATATTTAATTCTGTGATTGTAACTTATTTGTGACTTTGACTTTTCTATCAATATCGGAGGACGGTTCCCGTTGATGTCGGATTATCAATCATAATATAGTTATTCAGACTAGATTTTACTAATTAGTCTATAGATAAACCAAGGGAAAATTTAGACAATGGACCCATTACACTAAATTTGCGGTCCATACATCATTACTGATTGAAGAATGAATTAAAATCAAGAAATTTGAGGTTTTGTGGCTTCATTGAAAAATGTTGATCAAAATGCGAACAAAATAGTTACATTTTATTGTAGCAAACAACGGAATGTATGTAGCAAGAAAGAGGTTTCAGATTCGACATTGTTCTAAAAGTTCAGGCATGACCGTATGCAAATGAACTGATGAGTTAATTTCTGCGATCTTGGTTGGAAATGATGCGATTCTGATCTTCGTTACCAATGAATCGCACCTCCTCATCCCCCTGAATTTGGGTAGTTTCAAATTGCGATTCACCAGTACCGTCATTAGTTATTGGACCTTCCTTTATAATACACAGATTATGTTGCGCAACACATGCATTCACAATTTCCGCCGCGAAGGTTGGTGGAAATCGCATTTTAAGGATCCCAATTATTCTTTCTATGATGCAACGAGTTTTCCTGTGAGAAATATTAAAATCATTGACTAACGTCTACAAGTTATCGCCAAGAACTGGTGGAATCAACCATAGTAGACAGAGATATATCGATTCACCAAGAATAACGCTCCCAGGGTAATATCATGAGTAATTTCTATTTGAGACTTACTTTATTGACAGTGTTTTTCATCACTTATGCTACAACAGACAAACCAGAAAATATATTTGATAGGCCTTAAATAACTACTAGTATGTTTAGAAAAACGTATCAACAAAATATTTATGCTTCTAACAGACTTGACTGCTCAGAAACATTGATAACATCATTTGTTGGTTAACTGCCACCCTGCCCGAGAGATGGATAAAATTTGTGACAGAATTTACCAGTGAAATCCATCTGTTACCAGCTCACCAGCGGTTCGTGAAACTCATTTTACCAGCTGATCAAGTTATCAGTAGATTGCTCTGGTTTTCTTGTCAGTTACCAGTTACCAGTGTTTCGTGAAATCCATTTTTGTCAACCAGTACAAATCTACTGATAATTACCAGTTACCAGTGTTTCGTGAAATAGGCCCCAGGTGGACGGTATGGCCATGGGCTCTAACCTTGGCCCTACTATGGCTGCGTTTGCTCTCGATATGCTTGAAAGCACATTGCCAATTTTTTATCGTCGTTATGTGGACGATTGTTTCACGATTTTCAAAAATAGTAGTGATGCTAAAAAGTTTCTGAACTTCATCAACTCATTGGATGAGAACATCCAATTTACTCTAGAAGAAAGTACAAAAAAGTAACAAATGCATCACATTTTTAGATACGGAGATAACTCTTGAAACTGATAATTCTTTCAAAATTGATTTCCATATCAAATCAACAAACACTGGAGTCTATACTCCTCAGTTCGCTTATGCGCCTGAAAAATATAAATTAGCAGCCATTCGTTCGTTGCTGTCTCGAGCCTTCAGAATTTGCTCTGATCAGACTCTGTATGAATCAGCATCTGAGAAAATTATTGAAACATTTATAGGTAATGGTTTTCAATTGGAAACAATTTTGAAAGTAAAAAAGCAAGTCGAAGAAAAAGTTTGTGCAAAGCAAGAGAATAAAAATAAAGAGAATGATAAGAAAATTATTTATTGGTCCGTGCCTTTCATTCGTGAAGGATTTAAAGATTTCAATCATAGAATTCATAAAATCAATCAAAAACTGTCTAAGGCTGAAATTCAAACTACGTACAGTACGTGTAAAATGAAAGATTTTTTTCGCAACAAAGATAAAATTGTGAGTGATCTGCGATCGGATATTGTTTATCAATATAACTGTGACCGCTGTCCAATGCGGTACATTGGTGCCACCAAAAGGCATTTCTATACCGTATCTCAGAGCACTTACGAGGGTATCCTACTCAAACTGAGGTTTCCATGCATGTTCATGCACCGAAACATGAAAATTTCAAAATTATAGGTTGCTCGAAATACCCAATGATTCTAGAATCTATTTTAATTAACAACACAGATTGCTTATCGAATGACCGGAACGGACAATTTCCTTTGACATTAAATTTATGACGTAATCCGCTCGTAATGATGTCATGTTTAGCGCAATAGCTATGTGGTTCAACGCTCTCTGTATTTTGTGACGTATTTTATTTGAAATTTTAGTTAATGAAAATGTTTCTGTTGAAGCAAACTTGTAGATATAAATTTTATTGTGGATTTTATTGAATTCTTTGTTGTACCGCTGAAGATGAGGCAATAAACTAGCCTTGAAACTAGTCCGGAAAAAAAGTGTTTTTCTTTCACAATGACAGTATATATATATATATATATATATATATATATATATATATATAAAAGTGATTACATCTTGTTGACATTGATAATTTTGAATTGAAATTGAATGAATCAACTCTTGTGAACGCCAGCTGTCATCGCCTTCTAGGCGCTACCATTCAACAAAACTCATCTGGGAGTAATCAGCAATGTTTGTCAGAAAGTCAGATCAAAACTCTATGTTTTGTTCAGAATGAAGGACTTTCTCCCATTTCATGCTGGCCGACAAATTTTTAACTTCTATATTTTGCCCTATTTCGACTTCTGTCTATCAATTTGGGGCTGGTGTAATGTAGCGCAGATGAACGACTTAGAAATTCTGCTCCGGAAGTCAATGCCATTGACTCTGAATGTCAAATGTTCTTATTACATGTCATCCATTGATATGTTCAAAAAACTTAACTGGTTTTCTCTATCGACGCAAACTGAAAGTTGTTCAAATGGTGTATAAATCACAGCACAATGTGACTCCATCATATATTTCAGATCTTTTCAAGTTTCCCACAAATATATGTAAAAGGAATTCATTGAGATCATTAACAGATCAAAAGTAGGGGTGTACCGATTAATGATTTTGATAATAGTGGAAGGTAGCCGATTAATCGGCCGATTATTTCTTTTAAATTCATCTAAAATCGACGTTTTTCACGTTCTAAACGAGCTGATTTCGTTAAAGGAAATTTAATAATGGCAAGTGCATCAAATAACAGGTAAAGCAGGTCATGAATGTTCCTTGCAAAAGCGTTGTGACGCCAATCTAGTCCTACGTTGAGTTGAATAATCTTGAATTTTAATCAATTGCTTTTGATTAGATTCTAGTAGGCTACTTACAGTACTGCTCATAGGAGAATGTTGGTGGCAGAAATATATAGCAAGAAGTCTGTTTCATGTGATTATATAAGCTTTTCATTCCAAGCAAAATCACATCGATAATCAGCATCATTAAAATGAAATTTAAAGATGAGAGCCGAGGATGAGCCGATCCATTTTCTAACCAATGATGGCAAGAGAGAAGAGAACCTATCCTTGTTATCATGTCGAAAGAGTCTGAAGTGACTTAATAACTGACTGTATGATAATTTCATCCGTTATTTGATATTTACGGAAATTAGTGCAGTATATAGGCCGATATTCTGCGCTAGTATTCGAACCCAGGTATTCCAGTTGTACTAATGAACACTCCATCACAAGGCTACAATAGCAGCTGGTCAGCTGCAAAGCGAATGAATGGTTCCATGTTGTCAACCAGAGACGAGATCGTGACATGGCCAAGGACTACTTAGAATTTGAAAAGCATGAAAAGTTGAAATTAGCGCTTCTTCCAGAATGGAAGCCGAGCCCTGGCCTGGATTTTTGGAAACACAACCGTCCCCCGTTCTCCAGGTTATTTCCCTTGTCGTCCTCTAGAACTTGATATTCATATATGCAATACATGTATTCCATTGATGCACAATCGAGTATAATTTGTGTTATTTATCATCATGTCTATCATGGAGAACGCTAAAATCATTATTTCTGAGATGTGACAGAATTTTCCAAGCATAATATTAACGGCATGAATATTTCCTTGGCGGGCTCGAGTCCTGATTACGGTTTGAAAAGCAGGCAAACATTTGCATGTTTCGATTTATGAGGCACTCAGCATCTACGAGTATGAAAACATGCATGTTCACTTGCAGATGTACATCAAAAATTGCATTTAGTTGGTGGCTATGTATATTAGCTTTTGAATGCTCATGTGACTTTGTTCTGAACAAGAAGACATTTGAGTGAATCTTGATAATGCAAAATATAATAATTGATTGCTCAATCCTAATTTGCAAATATATTCAAATGGCTACTAATTTTATATCAGACGGGCCTGTGCCTAAAATTTAAATCTGCAACGGGACCAAAGAATAAGTGCCTCTAAGGAATTGGCTGACGGTCCCGGACCAAAACCCCATTCTGGGCTCTTCTACCCAGGCTCGTCGAAAAAATACTTTGTATGCGTACTTATACTCGTACATGATATGTGAAAATAATTTTTTTACCAGAATTCATAATCATTATGAAAATCTAGTCTATGGGAGAATTCAGTTGTTTTCAATCATTGGAATGATGGAAAAGAAGTCATTTGAATTTAGGTTAGTAGTTCAATGCACAATGTGCATCTAGAGTGGTTTATCTAAAAATTTGAAATCTTGTCTTTCGATCAGTCACCAAAATTTGAATGAAAATTAACAAAAATCTTCATAACTCTATTAATCGGCAAATAAGCGGCCGATTACCGATTACCGATCGCTCTGTCGGGCAATGATCAGCCTATTAATTGGTACGCCCCTAGTTAAAAATCCGCGATCCTTTTTCTCGCTGCAGACTTGGTGACAATTCCTTTCGCGCTACTGGTCGACGTTGTTTCGATGAATTGTTATTATCTATCGACATGTTTACGATATGTTTACTGACCTATCGACATATTTACTTTAGCCTGTTACCAGCATTATGTGGATTGCTTCAGAAAGTGACATTTACATTTGTTTCATTTTTGTGTTTTTTTACCTTACGGTATTTCTATTTATCACTTGTTTGCTCGACAACAATGAAAAGAAGGCCAACCCTATTGTGTTTCCAGGGTAAATAGAGAATATCATTATTACTATTATTACATCACACTCGACATGAAAAAACAACACTCAATTTTGTATCGCACTCAAAAAGGCTGGAGTCTAAATAGCGCCTAAATCAGGATGACTTATCCTTCGTTGTGGATACAAAGTATCCAATTTTCTCTGAGATAATGAGAGTCGGTCGGAAATTAATTAAACTTGATTTCATTTAAAATAACACGTTAGATCATCGAGAAGGTAGTTGCAAAAGTTCAAAGAATCACTACCGATGAGGCCCAATTTGATACAAATTTTATGCAATAGATGTTCATGACATACTGAATCAAAAGCTTTTCGTAAATCAACATAATTACGTACAGTGAATAAACTTGATGGAAATAAACTCAAATTGATAATAGGTGATTTCTTGGGAGAGCATATTCCTTACCGCATGCAGAATGCCTCAAATCAGTGAGTAGGGAATCATACTTCAACAATAATCTTGAACATGTCATTTTACTTCATTTTTGCATTATCACAGTGCTCGATATTGCAAGAAGCGAGAATGTCTCGCCACGTAGCCTATGACGAATATGTGACGATTAGAAAAAACATTCAACGCGCGCTTATGTAATTCCTCATTTTTTAAATTTATTTGCTTGTCATGCTGCTATAATTGATGATTTAAGAACACATTAATTACAGAAAAATTTCATTGGAAAGGCTATCAACGCAAACGTATAATCAAAATTAGGAAAACAGTATTACAATACTACTTTTACGCTCATAATCTAGCTGACACGCTAGAAATCCTTGCTTCCTGCAGTGGGATTCTCGGATCATGATGTTGGTTTGTGGCAACCGTCCTCATATCAAGCGTTGAAAGTGGTGAAGAGGCGTGTCCGGAAATTCTCTAATCCTGCACATTTTTCAGAGATAGTCACTTCAATTGATTGGATAGCTCTAATGCGTTCATTTTCGTCGATTGATTGCGCTGTCTCCTTTTTTCAAGACTCCATGCTTTCATTATTCAATCATTGCTTTCCTGAGACAACCATAAGGATAAAGTCAAATGACTCGCCTCGAATGAAAATTTCGTTGAAACTTATGCTGGATGATCGTGAGAGGGCATTCCATAACGGGCAGATTAAGAAGTATGAGCGTTTGAAGAAAGAAGCAGTTAATCACATCACACATCTCTAAAGCTATCATATCTGAATGAAGCAGTGAGCTCTAGTAAGCCGAAGCGATTGTGGTCTTCACTCAAGCAACTCTCCAACGTTACCAAGCTAACTTCTTGAGCCAACTTATCTGTGGATGACTTCAATTCTTATTTTGCTTCTAACTTTCAGCTTGGAGAAGAGTTGAACAATAAGTCAATAAATGTTAATTTCCAAATACTTTGGAAAACATGGAAAAATATGGGGAACATGTGTGTGAACAAAAACATTCGTGTTTCAAACACAACTATTGAAACTCTGACATCAAAAGTACATTTCAAGCGTCGAATGAACATCGATTTTTTACCTGATGCTGACTCGGTTATAATGATCTCAAATGAGAAAGTTTTATGCCAGATGCTTAAGGTGTCGAAGCCCTGTACAGGTCCAGATAGTATTCCTGTTTGGATCTATCATGATTTTGATGACTTCTCGGCACCAGCAATCTCTTTTCTTTTTAACTGGAGTTTCTTTACGGGTGTTGTATCTGCTTGCTTTAAGGTTGCTCATGTACGCCCTGTTCCTAAAAGAGGTAGGAATTCTTCGGTTGAGGATTACCGTCTCATTTTCAAGTTACAATTCTTGTCTAAATTGTTTGAACGAATTGTGGCCAGTAAGTCCCTTGTCAAAGCTCAAAACGAAATTGTAAAATTTTTGGATATGCCTGGAATCATTAGAGCATTGTCTGTTGATTCGGCCAGTGCCTTTGATAAATTGCGACACGATGTGATTTTGAGCTAATGTAGGAAATTTAATTTCTCTGTCTTCATCATTAAATGGATTGCTAGTTTTTTTTAGTATTCGCTCTCAATGTCTACTGATAATGTGTCATCTCACGGAGTACGAATGTTAAGTGGCGTCCGCCAAGGAAGTGTTACATTGGTCCCATCCTCTTCGCTATCTCTGTTCATTGCCTCATTCTGTTTCATTGCCTATAAATCTTTCAAAGTCAAGTGCTATGAATATCATTACTAAAAAGACTAATTGCTTAATCCAATTAGTGTTGATGCGGAGACAAACCTTGAAACTAGTAGCTCCATGCGGTATCTATAGGGCCGGTTGCAAGAAAAGTAATTATCATAGTTACTTGCTAGTAAACACTAAATAGTCTAGTCTTTACTAGAAGTCGGTTGCATGAATATTTGACGGTATAGTATATACTTACCATCAGAGTAACTACTCCGTAGTCAGCACCATGATTGTCAAGTCTTCTCGATAGCAGTCTAACTGAACCTAGTAAGTGTTTTGATTGGTTGTCATACGAGATTTTTGCGGCTTTTAATGAGTGACGCACCCTCACTTCATCAGATGAGAAGATCATGCACTCTTTAATGTTGTATTACAATCAACGATCTTTAAGAAGCCAACGCAAATTTCGTGATCGCCTTAATCCCCTGGAATGTTACGACGACGTCGAAATCAAGAACCTTTTTCGATTTCAACGAGAAAACATTCTTCAGTTGACAATGTTGCTATCTGATCACTTAGAACATCAATCTGGGCGAAGCCTAGCTTTATCACCTCTTCAACAGCTGTGTATAAACATTGCGATATTACGCAACTGGTTCTATGCAACTTTCTCTTGGAGCATGGATGAATGTTGACAAATCTACAGTAAGTATAGAGCATTGTGGAAAGTTACACAAGCGATCACATCAAGGTCCGAGCCTTTTATTATTGATGCAAATTTGATCAAGGATGAATTTTATAATAAATTTGGAATCCCCAATATTGATTGCACTGATTGAGCTATTGATTGCACCCATGTAAAAATACTAGCTCCTCCTTCTTACTACTACCCCCAAGAATACATCAACAGAAAGAATGTACATTCCATTAACGTTCAAGCAGTTTGTGATAGTGACTGCAAAATTATTGATTAAGTGGCATCCTGGCCAGGAGGTGTTCACGACAGCCGCATCTTCAAGCATGGTGATTTGTACCATAAGCTCAGAAATGGAGATACTCGAGGAATTCTTCTGGGTGACAACGGTTATGGCCTCCAACCTTTCCTCGTCGTTCCCTTCATGAATCCTTCGTCTTCAGACGAGGAAAATTTCAATCAAGTACACAAGAGGGCCAGGTGTGTGATCGAACGTGCTTTCGGTCAACTAAAGCGTCGATTCTTTTGCCTCGGTTCGACTATTCGTCTCAAGTTAGATAGGGTGCCCTCTGTGATAACGGCATGTGGCCAATTGCATAACTTAGCAAAACGAATCGGCGATCCTATCCCAGACGATACGAATACTGAAATTGAAAGTGACTTTGACTCGCAATTCCATGATACAAATCATGATTTAAATCATTCGGACACGTACATTCGTCGTTTGGGAGAAGCTAAACGACTGGAACTAGTCGCATTTCTGAGAAACCGAACGCATCGTTGAATGATGCTTGGGATAAAACTTTGAATAAGAAATAATTTTTCTTGGATTTTTCTTTTTCCTTTTATTAAAAAGTTATTGCTCTGGGACAGCACATTTACCACTTTTTGGAGAATCACTCCTATAAGAATGACATACTCATATTATATGATAATTTCAAAAATATAGATAGGACTACCAAATATTTTATTAATCATGTTCCCGAAAATCAACTTAATTACGAATATTAAAAACAACCCTAATTCCATTACTCGACTTTATTATAAAGATTTCTCAGTTGTAAGATCCTGCAATCATGACTAGGTCCAAGCTGTCAAATTGACAAGCTTTGTTAGCGGTTTCTTTTTTCAATTTCTTAATTTCTAACAGAAGTTTTTCTCTTTCTAGGAGAAGTACCTCCCGATGCAGTTCATTAAGAGTTTTCACAGTTCCAAATTTTGTTGTTTTATTTTTCGGTCTTGTTATCATTTACTTGATCTTGGTGTTTGATTCGGTTCGATGTTTTCTAGTTTATTTTCACTGTCACTTTCAACAGAACCTAAAGATGGCGTGTCCCTGGTCGATTCTTCATGACTTTCATCGGTTTTTGTAAACGGGACACAATTCTCCATGCCTCCGGGAACGCGTACGAGTTTTGGGTTATTTTCTCCCAATATCCGGCGGGCCAATTCGTCGTTGCCATTGAGGTTCGAAGGAGGACCACCACCCGTTCCCTTCGCGTTGCGTAGTTTGTCTTTCAAACGTGATTTTATATTATTCCACTTCTTTAGAAGTTTAGAAACTGGAATATCTTTGGCAGTCTTTTTCAACACATCTTCTTGTACCGCTTTCCACGCATTCGCTCGACGTTGCTTAGCTTCTTTTGTATTCGCTTTATTAGTGATCGCATTTTGGACGTCGAGAAGGCTTTCTAGAAATTCTCTTTCAACCTCACTTGTCATTGCAGTGGACATGTTTCAGTTCTGGACGGCGTGCTAGTGTGTTGAAGTAACAAATCGATTTAGCTGATGTACAAGTGTTTCAAGTGTCTCCATTCGCAGTGAATCAAGCAAACATCCTATCAGCTTCGGCAAATTCAGGAAATCTGATACGCACCTGATCACGTGCTATGTCAGATGACGCGCGTTGTTAGCCATTTCTTCTCAGATGCTTGTGTTTGACCTACATTTATTCTTGTCCAAACTATCTAGTGCCGACTTATCCTAGTAATAACTTCTCGATTTTCTTGCAACCGGAAACGAGTATGTACTTGGTAAAGATTACACTAGGTAGTAATGACTAGGAAGTACACACTATCTAGTAACAACTTTTCTTGCAACCGGCCCTATGAGTCATTTTCCGATGATTTAGCTTGGATTACCCATGTGAAGTATGTTGTAAAAAAGGCTTCACGGCGCATTTTTATCGTGAGAAATTTAAGTCACTTCGGTTGCAATCCGACCTTGTTGCTACGAGCATTAAAGCATTTGTCCGTTTTGTGTTGTCTTATGCCTTCGCCTGTTTTTGTAATGCTCCCAAGTATGTTCAGAATGAGCTTGTGAAAGTTGAGCGTAGAGTCTTCAGAATCATGAGACTGAACGTGATAGCCGTTCTTCTTCTATGTATCTTTTTATTATTGTCATCGATCTGTGAATGTACGTGTTCACCGATTCTTGAAAGTGAAGCAATACAGCCATAATTATTATTATTATAACTTGCTAGGTTTCTATCTAAAGCTACAGCGAATACCACTTTGAGCAACAGTTGTCTTGTGATGCAAATAAAAAAGTGGAAATTCATTATCTCCTTTGTAGATTTATCACTAACCTGAAGCAGCTTGAAGCCGAGCACAAAAAATCGAAATTACAGTCTTACGCTCATTGCAGTTAACTTTTGATTAAAGGAATCTCCGAGTAAACTGATATCTGATTTGAAGAATAATCGGTGCATTTAGGAGTGAGCATGCATTGAAGAAATATACACTCCAGTTGCAATTTGATGCATCATTAAATTCGTGGTTGCCGTACCATTAAGCTCTGAGAAACTTTAACTTGGATTTAATCGTTCAGCCTGATGTCAAATTGTACTCAATTCTAAGAACTGATGCGCGAATAAATCTTGTACAATGGATTAAGGCCATGTAATTTGATCTCTAGGTAGAAGAGCCGAAATGACATTGAAACTGATCAGTCTTTGTCATTAGAGAGTTCAAAGGAAAGCAATTATCAGATACAGGCTAAAATCAGAGGAACATATGCATATGATCCTGCATGCGATTATGAACAGCCAATGGGTTTCTTATAAAACCCTCCTTGTTTGAGGCTGCCCCATATGAAGGAAGAGATATTCTCTAAACTAGTAGGTCAAATTCAGCTGAATCAGAGAGTGTATTCGTGCATTTGATTGTGGTTGGCTTTTTCTGTTAAAATAATGTTTGATGATGATGATGCCCCTGACTATTATCAGAAATGAAAACGCCAATTTCTATCGTCCGATATCTCTACCTTCTTCTCACTATTCTGCTGTTTACATGTCTCCGAGAAGAAAATCAAAATGTGATGCTTTTATGTCACTACTCTCCCATGCTGGAGGCCTGAATGGTGCTGACATTGTCAGACTTTATCTGATCTTTTAGCCCGGATGTTCTTCCCGTCGACGTCCGATGACACTTTCGGGGCTCGACTATTGAACCAGAAGATCGCTTGGCCAAGCGCTTAACTACTGTGACACGAAGACCATCGTGGAAGAAGTCGAAAAAGGTCAGATTATTGGACGATAAACATTGACGATTTTATTTCTGAACCATCATCATCCTGTATTCATACAACAAGTTTTCTTTCCGTAGGTGACATTGATTTTGTATTTCTAATTGATCTTTTTCTGAAAGATGCATTTCATAGCATTCAGCTCTGATCAATTTCGCAATATTTGCTCTAAACGTTGATAGCACTTTATCAGAATTATAAAGGAACATATTTTAAGTGGTTCTGCACACTTCTTCTGAAGACAGAAGGCCTATAAATAATTGTTCCATCCCATGGATATCTCAATAGGCTTAATTTCAAACCTTAAGGTTTGGTAAAATTTATGTCATATGTTCACAGATTGCGATAATTTACACAAGTCAATTATTTATCAAATCTCAGCAAGTGTAGCCATCTCGTAACATGTTCCAGCCGATTGGTTCTCAGCAGGGGTAGAAATGCGTAGGTGATGTGTTGATGATGGAGCTCTTTATGTAGCTAGTCATCATGCAAAATCTAATCCAAAATCAAAATCATCTCTATTGGTTAACAACGTTTGGACAGTTCGGTGAGCCTTCACAATAAAACAAGATGGCATTAAAAATGACATAGGTGAACCGCAAGGAGCGCATGCAAATTTTACAAATGAGTTGTTGAAGCGAGTGGTGCGTGTGGGTGGAATCAGTAGACCTGAGTTATTTCGAAAAGTATTGCTTTTTAATTCTGATTCAAAGACGCCTACAGATACAATCGGCTGCCTCAAGAGAACTCAACTTTGAACCACTTGGCCGCCAGATCTGGATAGAGCAGGGGTGGGCACTCAACATTTTTTGCTTTCCTCATCCCTTTTCATCATATGATCTCTTGCACAATCTTTTGTATTCCAGGTGGTATGATATTTACACATCAATATAGTTATCATATCGTATGATTACTTTTATATATCTAATTTGTAAGTCAATAACTTTTAGTGAAAGCATAGGAATTATGAAGAATTGATGGCAGGTTACATAAAAGCCAGGGATGCAGTCTTGAAGCAAATAAAAAATTGTAGGACTAGTTACCAGCTTGTACAAACAAAACCTGCTTTTACGGTCTTCGTCATTATCCTATTTGTTTGAAATCTTTTCTTAAGTTGATTTTCATCTCTTCCATTTCATGCCATGGGTCATTACTCGTACATGTAATAGAAAATTACACAATTAAGAAGGTAATGTAGGCGGTTCAAATAACCACTTAGTTTCATAGGATGCGCTCTGCAGATATCCCTCCTGTAACATCCGCATCCGATACAGACAAGGGTGTTATAGGTCAATTTGGTTCAATCTCGCCAGGATTGTGCCCTGGGCATTTTTATAGAAGAATGTAGGGAAAGCCGTGCCGATCAGATTTACCAGCTTTGAAAATTGAAACGTAACACTACACGCATGCTTGCAAGCTGCAACTCGTGGTAGTGTGACCAAGTAATGGTACACACCTTTAATGCGAATTGGGAACATTTTACTGAGTTTGAATCTACGTGCGTGTTCATCACAAGTCTCGTTAGTTCCCGGAAGCGGACCCTGTGATTCTCATGTGCGTACGGTTCCAGTTCCACACAAGTCCGGTAGTTCCGGTTCCGCATCCCTGATTAAAGCCTGATGTTTCAAATGTTCATGTTTCATGTTTCAAATCGAAATGCAGAGCCTGATTCTGATATGTGATTTCTTCAAAAAATATACACTACGAGTGTGTAGGCACAAAACTCTCCCGATTGTAGTTAGGCCGAAAATTATAATGACGTAAATAAAGACACAAGGTGGCCGACGTTTCCCGTCCTGACGCTTTATCAAGGCCTGATATGATAAATGCATATCATATCATGCATCTTTTATCATATCAGGCCTTGATAAAGCGTCAGGACGGGAAACGTCGGCCACCTTGTGTCTTTATTTACGTCATTATAATTTTCGGCCTAACTACAATCGGGAGAGTTTTGTGCCTACACACTCGTAGTGTATATTTTTTGAATAATGGTCCTCCCGCCCAAAGCCATCAATTATATGTGATTTCTGTAAAAACGACACCTTTTTCCATTCTAATTAAAAGTTGTTCCGTTCTATTTAAAACCTGCTCCATTCAATTTAAAAATGTTCTATTCATTTTAAAGCCTGTTTCATTCAATTTAAAACATTCAGTTAAGAACGAGCTCTACTCAACTACAAAACAAAATGACATAGAAACAATCAATGATATCATAATATTTCATGATATACTTATGTGCAACATGGAATCTGATGAATAAAATAATACGGATAATAATACCTCCTAATAAGAGGATCATAAAAAAACAATAAAACATTTTATTTTAAAAGTGTTCATCAGTTCACCAATGTAACACCGCATTGTAAGTCTTGTCGGACCGGGGCGTTGACAGCCACATTCGATAACTACATCATCACATTATCGGATAAAATGAGTCATTCTTAGAAATCGAACAATAGAAAAAGTAAGAATATTCAGATCGGTTTAGCGCGCCATCATCCCATGCATCATACACGCATACACTTTTTGAGTGTGCGATCCACACGTTTTTATGCTAAGATACCCGCTTGCTCCGTGTGTTTCGTATGAATAGCAACAGATAATATCAAGTTCTGAGTTAGTCTATTTCATTTGGTAAAGTTTCTCGAAGTATACGAAGACGAAATCATGACTTCCCATGCAATGCCAACGTCAATAAGCTCCGGTGCATCTGACACAGACACTGACATGAGTGAAATGATGGAAAATCGTGGTGTTAAACCAGGTACTCTAAGAAGCTATAAGAAAACTGATGTCATCGCTAAGCCACGAATACTCGATTAGCAATATGGTATTTTGTTACATTGGTGACTGTCATATTGTTTTTGTAGTAGAATAGAGCTCGTTCTTAACTGAATGTTTTAAATTGAATGGAACAGGTTTTAAATTGAATGGGACAGGTTTTAAACTGAATAGAACATTTTTAAATTGAATGGGACAGGTTTTAAACTGAATAGAACATTTTTAGATTGAATGGAACAGGTTTTAAATAGAACGGAACAACTTTTAATTAGAATGGAAGAGGTGTAGTTTCTGAGATAGCTGTTGACATCTTAGGAAAAGTCACTGCGAATGTTTCTAATAAGCTTACATTCAGCCTCAGAGCCTCAGTAGCCTTAAGTATCTCGTAAGAAGCTGTCATTTCCATTTCTAAGTTGTGCAGCTATCTCATTCTCCCAATGCATGACCTAGATTTAATCAGCTCTTCAATATGTCGCTATAATACCGTAAATGATATGTCTAACTTTCTTTGAACAACAAGATACACCTCACAAAATTTGTTCGGAGTGACTTCAGGATAAAGGAATGAAATACATGTTGATTCCCTGGACGACCTTACGGATGACGGCACAAGCCGGATCCATCTGTGAAGACGGCAGATACAAATCATATTTCACAAAGCGCTCATTGTTACAAAAATTGAGAAAAACACGTACACTCACAGAGTAGAAAACTCTATCATCACGACTCTCAAGTGTATCTGCGTCTTACTTTGAATATTTCTTCGCAAACCGCAAAAGCAAGGGAAAAGACTTCGTCTCGAACTTCTCCTTCTTTCTGCCTTAGACATTAAATGGAATGTAGTGAGAGAAAGGTGAACAAATATAAACGCATAGAACTTTTAATTGCCTCTCGCCGATAAACCATCAAGGTCTGAGACTCTCTAATGGCACTGGATGCGCTAGAGGCGAACTTGAAGCTTCAAATTCGATGGATAAATTGTGTTCATCCGAAAGGGAAATGATCCGATTAAAGAAAAGGTGAAAGAGTTGTCTACAGATGACAGTAGACTTTGACGGCCAATTCAGCGGTCAAGTTTCACTTCCCACAGCGTAAAGGGACACAATTTATGTCTAGTCGGAATGTGAAAGCTTTTTGTGTGCCTCTGCTAATGCTGAACATTCGTGACGTTTCATTGACATACTGAGGCACGGCAAATGTTTATACTCGTATAATTATGAACAAACCTCATCATAGAAAAAAAGAGAAATTCGTTGCTTTATTTCCATTGTGGAAGAAAAGCTCATTGACCAACAGTCACTCTCTTTGACAAAACTGCTTCGCCATGACGCTGAGTAAAAAATCTCATCATAATTTCATAAGTAAGGCGATGACTTGGAGAAATCATTACTGTTTGTCGGATGCAACCGCCTATCCATAAAAATCTAAGCAAATCTATGAGAATAGACATCACACTAGGTCCCGGAGGATGCTTTGGCTCACTCCAAACCCTTGACGGATGTATGAACAAACCAATCCAGACGGCCTATGTAATATATACAAAGAATAGTTGCGCTCGAAGTTTGCACAAGAAAATCAGACACATGTAAAAAAATTAATGTCACTGACAAAAAGTAAAAAATTAAACGTTTTGAATTTTAAATTTTGACCAAAGAATTCTTTTGTGACATGTGTGTGTCAGCGTCAAACGCCATCCTTTTGGATATGATGATAATTTCTATTAAAGTGTGCCGTCAACGCAACTAGACAACTCAGAGGAACAAATTCAGGCGGTGAAAGATCTGAAGAAAGGATTTAAGAAAGCGACGAGAGGAAGCAGGTAGCACCATCAATATCGAATACAAGCTAACTTCAAGCGAGGACAGCGCTTTTAGTTACAAATCTGCTGATGTTAATGACAGCACAGAGTGACTTTCGAAATTTTGCACTCGTTGATATTATATGGTGCATGATAATTCCATCGAAATGGTAGTCATTTTCTTAAATATTTATCAACCTGTGGTGACTTAGTCTGCTTCAATGACTAAATGAATCTAGTAGGTAAGTTCGCTTTAATGTAGTGAAAATCAAAAAAGCAAAACTTCTGTAGTACTCAAAAACGTGAACTCCGCAATATGTGCAGCGGTGCCTATTACATCAATGAAATACAAGTTTGACTGTTTATGTCTTAGAAAGTTCGGGGTTGGTCACTAGCAGCATCGATCTTCAATCCTGATCGTCTTTGAGATGAAGTTTGCATGACCTCACTCATCTTTTGGACATAGATGTGTTGACCTACATGTGGGGCTTTAAACGCATGGAGTTTGACTAACCGAAAAAGGGAGGTAAAGTTTGGTAAAAGCAAATGCTTTAGCAGACCGGATCATTGTCCATGTTGATCACTGGTCATAGTCTTCCATATTAACCCTATTTTTTCAATATTTTTGGAATGCCTGTATATTCACCTCCGACAACTGCCGCATGTGACGTGGACACCGGTCTTGCTGTGAGGCACACCACAGAAAACTAGCATTAAATTTTTTTGCCTACTTGTAACTACCTTTGAGTTATTGTTTGAAGAATTGCTTGTGAAATAACTTTACACAATAAGTAAAAGTGGACTTCTTGGTTCGCTATGCTTATACCATGCACTCGATGTCATCAGCAAGATATTGCAAGACATGCAAAAGACGCAAGACTTGCACGATATTGCAAGAGATGTGCCATACAGATTGGATACAAAAGCGTCGATATAACGAATTTATAGTCTAAGCGACAATTCATTAAGATTTTATAATTGATCTTCCGCCTAAAGATGAGTGATAATCCGGTTGAGCACATATTCATGAATATTTCTAGACATAAATTTGACCATCCTATAATTTCGAGTTTGAGTTACAATAAGTTAGTGCACAGCTGCGTGAAGGAATTCATAAGCTCAAAAGGATTTTATCATCAAATGGATTAATGTTAACTTCCGTTTTGTATTACTTCAAATTAACCCATAAGCAATATCCAGTTCTTCTTGGATGAAGGCAAATACGATTAATCGTTCAACCAAATATTTCATATCGTATGAGTTCAATTGACAAGATAACAATTGTCTGTTTCAATTAGCATTATCTAAGTAAAGAAAGATATTAATCTAGCGTAACATGTATATCGGGACACTGTCCAAATTCTATTCTAGTTAAACATGAATATCTAATTAGATAAACATTGATTCGTCGACATGCAATTTCAAGCATATAACAAACTCGGCTGCCAATCATCTGACAACCATGCGATTTCAAAGTCATTATGAAATCCCTCCCAATGCAAGACGGTTTTCGCATGATATTTATTATCTTCACAAGAATTTCCACTGTAGAATCAAATTCCAAAAATGCACTATCATCAAAATATCTCAAATTTTCTAAAATCCAACTTGATGATGGATGCTGATAAAAACATAATTAATCAAAGTAGCAACTTGATTTTAGCTTCAACAATCAGCAAATTAATCATTAACTGCTACAAGACTACCATAGAACAAAGCGCGAGAAAAGTGTCTACAATTTAGGTATTGCAATGATGGGTACTTTTCCAAATCTCGATATTTCGTGGTTATAGAAATTCAATCCCGGAATTTCGGGATTCCGAAGAAAGGTGCCTTATCCCGGGATTTCAAAACGAATCGCTCCATATCATATTTAGAGGGGAAATATTGCTTTTTAATGGCCTACCTTCTGTAGAATTTGTTACTTCACATAATCTGACAGTCAACGACAAATGAGAGTGGGCGATTTGACCATTGTGACTTGTGAGTCGATTGCTCGCATAAAGGGACTACGTAACAGATGCAACTTAACATTCGCAATACATTTTGTACTATTATGCATCAATTTTCGCTATGCACATTTTTGTCGTTATGTGCTTTCTGTATGGATGTCCGTTTAAGTCATTTAATATTATATAGTGACGGATATCTGTGGGTCAAAGCTATCGACTGACAGCGGCACTTGCTAAAACAATAGCCTCAGATGCTACTTTATAGAGGCGATTTCAAGTTAACAACAGAAATTTTCGGCTCCACAACGGCGATATTAGCAAGCAGTTTTGTATAAAATTGCCGCTATTGAACTGCTTTTTTTATTGTTGACATGAAATTGTCGCTATTGATTAAATAAGCCGTTATTGAACTAACTCTGTCGCTCTTAATCGGTTAAAGGCGCGTTCAAATTAAAATCTACTTTACACTGGCAGTTGCTGCAGGTGCAGCAGACGAGTGATACTTTCGTCATGTGATTAAAACGTAACATGACATAAGGCCGTATCACATCACCTACGTGTTACATGTACGTGTTGCGTTTGTGCGCCGTGTGAAACGCAAACGTGCATATTGGACATGTTGGCTAACCATGCAATGATGTTATTGCACTGCTCCGTCATAACAAAGATGTCTATGAATAGTATGATTCTTTATTATAGTATCCACAGATCTTCCTGGTCATAACTCTCACATCCAATCAGATTGTCTCTAGTTGAACATTTTTCAACTTCTGCGTTTTGATAGCTATATTCACATTTCATAGTAGTCTATGACATTTTATTCCTCTCATCGTGTTACATGTTCATGTACGTGCTTAACTGTTACTTTTAGTGTTCAAAATTTCACCATAAATCTAAATAGTTTATCATCATGCATCTATGACTTTGAACACGCAGCACGTGACACATAAGTGATGCGTTACGGCCTATATCTATGGAACAGAACTGCATGTGCAGTACCTAATTTACATTGCGAACAGCTAGACAGCAAGTCAGCTACTGCACTCTCCAATCAAAGTGAGACATGGAACGAAAAAATAGAGAACATTAACCAATCAGATGACCCTATCACTGCAGCAGGCTGCAAAGAAATAAGTTTCGGTCTAATTAGTCCGAGAGCTACTGACATTTTCCTCCTAAATTCGCGCACGAGCTTCTTGTCATTTCTAATTCGTAGATTGTCACCCAACATCAGTAAAACGACAATTCTTAAGTTGCGATTCCTGTCGTCTTGCAAGTTATGGAGGGTGAAAGATCATTTGTTTATGTAGATCCATGAACTTCCGAGTTTGATACCCTCAATAACGTAATGATCCAACATTCACTTGAAAATGAGATTTGTCATTTTTATGATTATGATTCCATTTTTAGGGCACAATTCTCCAACAGCAGGCAGAAATATGACTGTGTTATTGTTGCAGATAAACATCGTTTATCATGATGTTTTCATTATCTTTAACAGCAATTCGACCAAGCTACCGGTTACGAAGAATGTCACATTTCTGCCTGCTATTGGAGAATAGTGCCCTAAAAATGGAATCATAATCACAAAAATGACAAATCTCATTTTCAAGTGAATGTTGGATCATTACGTTATTGAGTGTATCAAACTTGGAAGTACATGGATCTACATAAACAAATGATCTTTGACCCTCCATAACTTGCAAGACGAGTGGAAGCACAACCAAAGAATCGTCATTTTACTGATATTGGGTGATAATCTACGATTTAAAAATGATAAGAAGCTCGTGCGCGAATTTAGGAAGCAAATGTCAGTAGCTCTCACACTGAATCGCTGAACTGTCACTGCAGCAGTTACGTCATGTCCTCTGTCAGAAGAAATTGCGACAAACGTCATAACGAAGTTATTTTCGTCATCTGCACATGGACTGCCAGTGTAAAGCAGCCTTAGGCGCCATTGCTGGACGATAGAACCTGTAACTTACTTAAACAAACACGAAAAATCGGATTTCTATGGTCAATATCGCAACACGAAAGTCCTATCACCTGCAGAAAACGTCACAAGCAGCTACCAGGCGTTCAAAGTCTAGTTACAGTGACGTCATGTATTTCCCTATATCACTGCCGGACTGCATCGCCGTTCAGCATAGAAATAGATTGCTTTAGCCTACTTGTTTATCTGAAGTTGACTAGAATGGAAATTGACTCAAGGTCGCGGCACATTCGGGGAACTATGTTGGGGCATGAACCACCAATGAAAAGCTCATGTGACTGATTCTAACCCAATGATTCAGCCGTTGAAAATGTATCGAAGTGAAAATGCGTGCGATTTTTGTGCCACTATTGTGTATTGCATGAAGCTTTACTTCCATTCTTGAGGTTTTGATTCGATTAAAGCAACGTGAGGCCGATGAAGTATTGCATATGAATTGAAGACAAAACAACCGTTTCATCATTAAATTATATCCGTGAGGCCTTTCGACGACTCTCGTCAAGCGGTACGTCGTATTTACAAATTAATCATGGAAAACGTTTATATACAAAATGAAATAAAAGAACGTGAGTTAAAGTCAAAGATCAAAAGGTAGAAGTCAGATCCAGGGTAGCGCGAGCGTCATCACTGTTTGTTTTTGCACACACAATTTGGGTCTTGTGACGTTGATGATTGTCGCCTCTAGAGGTTTTATTGTTATCAATTTCTATGCCCTTCAGCTGTCTTGGGAATTGTGGTCTACAGTTGACTTGATGATCTGACTTGTGAGATCGTTGATCTTGACAACAACTTGAACAGTGCAGTTTAAACAAGGCGGTCGACCGCAGAAAAATTGCGACTTTCATTTTGATACAGTACCTAATATTGGCTGAAACTGTCTATTTATAGGAGCACTGTCTTATACCTTTTAGAACTTCACATCGAACATCTACCTAGACCACAAAAGCCACCTGTAGTGAGTACAAGTGTGAATATTCCAGTTAGCATATCCGAGTTAGCGTAGATTTTAACCAGTGGTGCTTTACATGGATACTTGATGGGTCCAAACATAATTGTTTTGTGCTGTCTTGACATAAACCTGGATCGAGAAATACTATGTTGACAATGTGCTATTGTGTAAGCAGATGAGAAAGGTGAAATTTGTCCAGTTTCGAAATCAAATGTTGAGAAATCGCTAGAAATCGCTTTGATTCAATAAACGAATGGGAGTGGTGCGATTTTTTTGTGAAATTAAACGAGTCCAAAACTGGATCAGCTGAGTTGTTTGCATTTTCAAAAAAATGCTTCAGTTAACAACCATTTTTCTCAATATGTAGAAAATTGAAAATCCTTTGTGTTAGATGAAAAAAGATTTGACAAGGAGTTCACATTTTAAGAAAAAGAAAATAAAATCTGTAAAGTAATATTGCATCGGTTCAAGGCTTTGAAGTTTTATTAAAATGATATTTATGATGATATATATCAATGATGATTTTACTAATTGTAGATTGCTTTCAATGCAACCACTCATAACTATTGCACGACACTCTATTCCAATTCCAATTCGGATGAAAAATATCAAAACGATAGACTTTTCAAAAGATCCCGCAGAATGAAAAAAACAAAGGCTTGTTTTAACTATAATAACACTACACAGAGCTTTTATCGTCTTCACATTGATGAATGTTGACCTTTAGCAGAAAATTAAAGATGCCGACCGTCCTCCCAGTTACTCATTTTTCTGATGACTAGTGTCAGAACTCTTTTGCTGTCAATAAATGCTTCCAAATTTGAAGAGCATGGACAAAGAAAATTCTATGAAGCGAAAGAGCTTTGGCTGGATGAGAATATTAATTTTCTGTTATCAAATGCTTACTCTAGTTATAAAAGCACTAATTCTACATACATTTTAATACTACATTTCATTTAGGATAATTCATAACAGATTACCCAGTAACACATAATAATCTCAGTTGAGTTCCCTTCGTCAAAGAAATAAACAGCAATAGGCAATTTCTTTTCAGTTCCGTTAAATCTACATTCATGTCATGCTCGTGATTCTGCAAGAGAATAATATATAATGACTTTGTCGATAGATGTTGGATCCTGTTTCGTATTTTATGACAAATCTCTTTTGAAACAAAATTTAATGAGGCAACAATTCAGCTGTAAACAGCTTGATGTTGAAGAAGAAATATATCACGTATCATATGATGCATGCATATGCCGCCATTAAACGCAAATTCTAATTTCACTAAGAAATTTAGTTTTGAATATGATAGAATGTCGTAATAAAATTTCAATGACAGTGTGAATACGTAACAAACTAAGCTGAAATGCACATGTATGTGGAGATCATGATTAAGCACTCTAGTAACCGTGCATTATCTATCGAACTGCAGAAAAACACATTGGAAGGTAAGTAAATGAACGAAAACTAGCGAAATTAAGCAGAAAATGGAAGTGGTTTTCTATCCATATTGATAATTTGATAATGATAAACAATTGCTATCTGTAATTATTATCTTTAATCAAACATTATAACGCATAAATTGCTGTGTATTATAATTTATGTATTGCATACATACCGGCACATTATCGTATTATGAAGTATTATATTTATATACATTATACTGATGGTGCTACGGGGCTACACCACCGCTCTCACTCAGAAAACACGATGGACAGGTGGCAGTTGTAATACAGATGATTTAGCAAACAAAATTTCACCCTTGGCTTGCATCGTGCACGCTGAACAGTTAAAATAGCATTCATGAGCATTTGAAGTTTTGATTAGACTTCAAAATGTCTTTTAATACTTCGCCAACTAAACAATATTCTCAATAATAGTTTTACATAAAAACACAAGCTTTCATACTTTTTAAGTCTATTGTCAGCTGATGAATAAGAGAAGAGAGGGAGTCCTTAGATGTGTTGTTTATCAAAATTCAGCTGAAACTGCAACTCGGTTGATATTTGCATTTCATGGAATTATAGTCCATTTTTGCGTTGCAAATCATAAGTTTGATAATTGAAATACTGATGCCATAAGGAAGCGCTGAGCCAGATCAACGTACGAACAGTAAACGTCGATATTCAATTCACAACCTAAATGTGACACTCAAACATCGTAAATCTCAAGTCAATCATTTTGAATTTATTCAAGCAACTCGCATAATGAATGACGTACAATTCTGTCGAAATCCGTCCATCAGCTGCGAGTTAAACAGACAGAATTCCCACACATTTCGAAAATTCCCAGACCGTATTTTCGAATTCCTGACTTTTCCGTGACCGGTATGAGCCATGAATATCACCATTGTCATTCACCTCATTTGTGATTCAACTAAAAATGTCAATGAGTTATTTTAATATTCTAATAAGCTATTCATAATACCTTCCTTCTATCAACGACGAACTGTGATGGCTTATCATCACATTTTTTAGTGTTCCTTAGAAACGTTCATACAATGCAGCCAGGAAGTAGTACGGAAGGCAGTCAAGACGTAATTGACGCATTAAGTAGGTCTTTGTCTGTTTCAATTTTATCTCGTTCACAAACGATGTGAAAAATTCAAAGATAAAACAATGGCAGCAAACAAGACGAACATAATTGAAAACTGCATTTATACGAAAATACAGCAATGTTCGCGACAGATTTAAGGAAGCATTTAAGATTCCTGCTTATTGAAAGATGCAATAGCAATCGTTTAATTCAGGATAATTTGTCACACCCTATATTCGTTACTCAAAATATCCCGTTCCGAATTTTCTATGTTACATGTCTAACATCACCTAATTCATTACATCAGATGACACTCAAACAACCTGTCGCTTGAAATATGCACTCAAATGCATTTAAATCAGATATTTCGTCGTTATGTAAGTGTCAAAATTATTACAATGTCATTTTAATAAGCGTGCGCGTATGTCTATGACTGTCAACAGGGGTCTCACTCCAAAATTTTGGATTTTTTTGCCAATTTTTTTGCTAGGGTGGCAAAAAATTTTTTGCCCCTTATTTTTCTTCTAAAATGGAGAAAACTAAATGACTTGAGTGAATAGTGCACCATGAAGTATTCACCACGATACAATCGACCTTTTTCTTTTCAGGATGCACTCCTTATATGATACTTATACAATTTTTTCGAGTACCTATCGTCCACTGAAAACATTCGTCTTATAGGTTAAGTAGTCCTTAATTGCAAGTTATTTTCCCAGTAACGTTTTAGCGTTGACCTAGCTACGGAAGTCAAATGCAAGACAGACGAGTTAAATTGTTCAACCTAAGTATAAATGCTATTTAAGTCATTCTACATCAAAATACTCTGATCACGTGATATTAAAAATCTGTATTATTAGATGCAAAATCAACAAAATATCAACGAACAAATGTAACAATTCAAAATTTGAAACAAAAATATAAAATTTTAGACAACTTCATGTCCTTCAAAGTCCAAACAATCCCAAAATCTAAAAAACTATTTTAATAAAAGTCAGAATTTCTAGTCTTAAGGTTTCGGACGTCTAGAAATTTCCACTACACCATTTAAGAATTAGACCACAGAGATATCAATAAGAAAATAATTACTGCTGATACTAGTAAAAATCCCAGATTTTTTGCCATTTTTTACCATTCTTTACTTTTTTTGCTATTTTTTGCCACATTCTTAAATTTTTTGCTATTTTTTGATTTTTTGCCGAGTGAAACCCCTGTGTCAAGACAAAAATTGGCGAAGTGCACAATGGATCAAAGGATTGACCAACCGATCTCTGATTGACCAACCAAAGCAATATTATAATCAGGGTTGGCCGGTAAAAGCCACCAGCTTTTGTCACCATTTTTCGGCTAAAACTGGCAGAAACTGGCTAAAACTGTTTCCAGCATTACTACTTCTGTTTTTTGGATAGGCATACAATGTAAGGGATCATGGTCATTCCTTACTTTATTGATGAACGTTAGTCACATTACAATATAAGAAAAAGCAAGATAATTGTCTTCGACCAAAAATTCTCTTTATTTGTAAAAATTAGTCACAATAATATAAATTAAATAAAGTCACAAAACGTTTCGCCGTCGGCTTGTTCACTTGTGTTCATTTTACTTTTTCATCATTCGATAAACATTTAGCCTGTGTTTTCACAATTCAAACCTTATCAATATCATATTTCAATCAAGAATATGTTCCAAGTATTGGTGTAAGAACATGAATTATTATAAAAAATATTGTTTTAAAGCTAGTGCGAATTCTTCATATAGCGTGCACGTTTTTTAGTTGATTCATAAATTTCATTCATTGAATGTTGCAACAAACGTCCATGCCGGAAGGAAATCACTTGGCTCTGTTTAAAAGACAGTGCTTTTAGCGGAAAACAGGTATTCCATGAAGCTAGAAGGGCAAGAAAATGTAGAAATCAGGCCTCGGATTTCTACGACTATCCTGCCCGCTGATTCCATGGAATAGCTTACTGTCTTTTAAAAATGTGACGAATGTCCCATACCCATTGTGATTATACGAATATTTCTATGAATTTTATCCTGCAATCCCAGAAGGGCAAGATCAATAATATTGCCCTGCAGCATTTTTCATGTCATGTCAATTTACCCTCATTTATTTAGAAGATAAGGTGATGGTAAATTAATTTAATACAGAAGCTGAAGTTTTGATTTGAGCTCAAGATATGGAAATTTGAAGAACTTCAAACAAATTTGAATATCACAATAAATCAGTGTTCCTACTGGTTAACTTGAAAATTTTCGGGCATTGAGTTTTCCCGCAAAAATTCGGGCATTTTTCGGGCATGAATACTATTTATCTTTATTGAACAAAGGGACTAACATAGGTATATGTTCGCGAACATAACGCACATATTTTATCGATCTGGCCACCTGAAATATACTACCAAATCTTTATCGTTCGACATAGTAGGCCTACGCTTCATACTTTCTGATGATAATAGTTTCCTGCGGTAGTTTTCGTTGCGGTAGGCCACGTTGGTTTCAATCATATAAAATAACTGACATGTATTATTCAGGGTAGTGATCCAACTATGTATTCTTTAAATACATGTACGTCAATATAGATGCATCCTGATATTCGTATTAGTAAGTGTTTGGGAATATAATTTACATAGCATAAGCAAAAACTATATATGAAAAATCATAATTTACTTCGACACGACCACTATTTTGAAAACTACTTCCAAGATGAGTAAATCTGTCTTTGGGAAGTATTTATTCTGGTTTCTAGAAAAATGCCACTCAATGTAATTTACTGCAAGTAGGCCTACATGCACGAACACAATACAAAACTGTCCTTCACATAAGGTAAGTAGAAAAAAAGGACAATCACGTCTAACTCTCAAAACTCGGTTTAATTATCTAGAGTAATCTTCTGCTTCTTTGACCAGCATCAGCTGCCTCAGCATCATCACTCATTGATAGCATGTCTTTTCAAAATGTTCTTTTTGATGTTTTGTCTTTTTTTCTTTTTCTCGCCAATTATCTGCTTCTTTTGGTGTAGGTCTTCATCTCATCGAATCGAATCTCTGAGCTGAGGTCTGCAGTTCTTCTAGCTTGCGTATTTTTTTGCGTTCATCGGTCTTCTTTTGATCATCCTCCATTTCCTTCGATTGCTTTTGAAGAAGCATCATGACGTCATTTGTCCTTTTGGAATCGTCTAGTTCTTTAATAATTTTCTGTTGCTTACATTTTCTTTTCATTTCTTCTAATCTTTGTGTTGTCTTCGCGCTTCCTCATATGTGCTGCCCGTGCAGCTAAGGCCATATTAACCAATTCTTTCGTCACTGGCATGGTTTGTTGCAGCTCCAGCTCTTTACTTTCATGCATGATTTTGAGACGAGCACAGCTGTGACGGTCTCTGGTTTCATGTTCAGACGTTTCTTTTGCAAAGTGTCATGGAGGACAGTGAACACACGTTCTACATCCGAATTTCCGTGAGGCAATGCGCAAATCGCTAGAGCGAGTCGTACCATCAACGGGTATTTGCCAGTTTTGTGGATATTCACCCAATGTTCTCGAACATTTTCGACAGGAGTATGATGCTTGGGTTTCATACTTTGAACCTGTCTTATTTCCAACACAGGTGAGGAAGTCTCAGCAGAGGAAATCACATTTGGCATACATTTCGCCTATAATTAACAATTGAACAATTTATAGGCCTACATAGCAATTTTTCAACTCTCATTTACTACAATCAAGTAACATATCAAAATTCCAGGACTTTTCAAGAAGTGTGAACTTTAAGGAGTTTCCAGGGTCCTTAAAATTTATTTTAAGATTTAAGGAGTTTTCCAGGAAATTGAGGAGCGCAGGAACCCTGAATAAAACAAACTGGAGAAAAATTGATAAATTTATGGCCATCTCTTTAGAGCCTCGACATATGGACATGATACATAATCAATAGTTGCAGAAGATTTTTTTGTCGCATCCCTCAAAGGCTCTGCAATTTCACCTTTCAGAGGCGTTCCTGAACTGTACATATGATAGGGGCCTAAGTTTTCGTTATATATCAACAGTATATACGTAATAGGAATTTAGATCAAAATTCGGGCATTCGCTACCAAAAATTTCGGGCATTCGGGCGTCATGATTTTGGATTCGGGCATTTTCGGGCATTCGGGCGAGAGTAGGAACACTGCAATAAATATAAATAAATGTCAAAATTGCTTGTCGCTCTTAGATTCTATTAACAACGAGCAATTTGGAGCTTACTGGAAATGTTCTCTTGTAGAAATTATAACTGAAGCTGTTCAGACATACATTATACCTCATCACTTTATCAAGATTGATGCTGCGAGCCATGTTATCTAATTATTATTTGTTCTTCCAAATTATGATTTTCTGCTCCAGTCACAAGCATAAGTACATTTAGTACATTTAAAAAAATGCAGAAATGCATTCTAAATGACTGTTGCACATTGTTTGATTTGAGAGCTGAGATTTTCAGGTGCAGAGGCATTTTGATAGAGTATTCTCTCAGCGCTCATGACGCCTGGGTTCAAATCTAGATCTGATGAAACCTAAGCTACTATTAAAATACACTCTGTATTTTTGCTGAACACTCAACACAGAAGTATGACAGTGGAACTACTGAAGCTCGTCCACATGAAGAAAGTGGCTTGCTTAATTTAGTTCTATTATAAACCAGTTTTATTCATGTATTTATTTTCATTTTTTAGGTTTGACGGAATCACATTCTCTGATCTAAAAGAGCATTCATATGATGATACTTTACAAAGAATCTAGCAACTTCTATTACATGAACTATATAAAGGACCAAAATAGTGCTCAAGTCTACATTTGTTTTAAAGGTACAAGAAAAGGACAGAGCAATCGTAAACAAAGACAACATCGTATGTCGTTCGTGATAAAAACGTATCATGTGGTTCTATCAAGTCAAGCCAAGGTGTTTATTTCTCTTCAATATGGAAATCAGAAGACATAGAGATCATGACGATTCAGAAGCGACATCATTGACTTAAACAACAAT
This sequence comes from Prostheceraeus crozeri, assembly GCA_907163375.1. Taxonomy (NCBI): domain Eukaryota; kingdom Metazoa; phylum Platyhelminthes; order Polycladida; family Euryleptidae; genus Prostheceraeus; species Prostheceraeus crozeri. The sequence continues at coordinate 10,632 of CAJQUW010006613.1, read as the reverse complement.
TCAAATTATATAAAATAGTATGAATAAGAAGATAAAATGTCATTAGAGAATGAATGTCTTGTTTTGCAAGATATGAGTTGCAATCTGCAAACCCACGTAAATCGGTAATGCTCAAAATTCAACTTGCTGTCGATCATTTCGTGAAGAAATGAACTGATTTTTCGGAATATAGCTTTAGCCGGTTATACCAGTTTTTGCTGGGTTTTTACCACTTAGTAGCAAAAAGCCAACCCTGATTATAATGGAGCTTTGTTATAATGCTGACTGACTGGAGTTGTCATAAAGGAGAGAAAGACAGTCCAAGCTAAAGGTGGGGTTCTCCTGCAGATTCATGGATTTTCGACTCCTCTTAGTGGCTCAATCGTGGGATATAGCCTAAACTTTTAGTACATTAGACCGACTTTAAGCATCGGGTTTTGATGTTGTACATGTACAATGCGCATTTGTTGTTCAGTATGCTTAAACTAGTGGGCACGTATTAGTTTGACGTGCATGCATATCGTTACATGCGCTTGACAGTAAAGCTTGATAATAGATGAGTTCAAAGTATAGTAAGCCACTTTGTGTATTGCCTGCATGAAAAGTCGAATCAGTTATTTAGTTAGAAAATCATGAAGAAGCAAATTCGATTATGCTCATAGCTGTGCATTGCATAATAACGATTGACTGTCAGCACAAAGTAGAAATCAATACTTTTACTGTCGTCACGGATAATTCGTCACTTTTTGCGACTTCAGTGAGGTGATGAATTACCCGATTACCACTATTCATTCATGCTGTAGATGGAGAAACACGTGAGACACCGTATTTCTTTGAATAAAAGCCGCACATGAATGATAAATGCTTTTTAAAGCTATGCTATAGATTATATACATAAAGTAGTAGACTTGTAAAATTTATGCTGCGGAATTTGCTAATGTTTAGATCTACTGTGCTGAAGAGACATTTTGCTTTCAGTTCACAAATCATTTGAATTCTGATTTAACGAACATTTCTTTATGGAAAGCAGAGTTACCGTACATGCATATCACAGTCAGTGAAATAAAGAAATATGAAGCAGATGATGACAGGCGCCTTTGAAAGAGAGAAGTATCAACTTCAGAGTCTCAAGTGTAGAAAAGCGCAAAACGTTGTCCCATCTCTCTTTGGGGATTTTTACTTCTGTATTTCTTCTGATAACCGGCATGACAACTCGATTATAGTAATTAGGAGAAAATTACACGAATAGTAAAAAGATTTGTTAGCGCAATTCATCTTTAAACAACGTGAACCGCTCTTGAGCGCCCTCACTAGCACGGTGTAAATCTGATAATTACCCTAAGGAACATCTCGAAATGCGTGAACGAGTGTATTGAATAAAATCAATCATTTAGTACTTGGATGAAGACTGAAATGATCTCAAATGACTAGAATGGCTCATCCGTTGACGGAAAATAAAGAATTCCTTAATGGATGAATTTCGTGAAGGATGAAAGGCCAATACTTTCTATCTTGAAGACGTGTTCGGTTAAGACCCAGGAGAAACAGCTAAGAATATCATTTCCCGGGACTGATCATTACATGACAATAATTCGCAAAGCATCGAATGAATTCGACAACCTGCTCGTTATTTTTATGAGATGCCTACGCCCCTTGCTTAAAATAATTAACGGCTAGAATTCGAACGCAGAAGACATGAAATCTGAGGAGTCTGAGAATATTTATTCAAAGATTTTATAGATGCAGATGGCGCCAATTCATTTTTCTTACTTTTCAATATAAATATTTTCATAAAGTGATACCACGTGATATCTGAGGACAATAATGAAAGGTCGCTCAATTTCGGTTCAACGAGCAGATTTCCACAATGACACTGAAATATTGCAGCGCGTGCAAAATTTGTGCGTCTACGTAGCAGATATTTCACTTTCAAATTTATACTAAAGAGATCAGTCTCTTGTCTAAATGTTATTTATTGACAGATAATATACAAATTGAGTCAGTCAAATTGGCAGGGTTGCCGTGGGGATTGAATTTTGAGTTCCCACCCCACGGCAACCTCATATCCACAGAAAAGTCTGTGGGTATCCCCACAGAATCCCCATCCCCCACACAGGATAAGGCATCCAATTCATGTGCTATTTTTCTTCATATAGAATAGCTGATGTCCAATATTTTAATCTCAGTAGAATTTAGAACTTTATGCCATCTGGCAGCCGCCTTTGATGACTTGATTGTATGACTATGATTTCCACAATAATTTCCTTTCTGTCATCTGATCAACTCATGTGCCTGGATGTTATTTCTATAACACAATCGAAGTCAGACGAATGCATTTGTATTGAATTGACTCTTCAATGATTGTCAGCCAGGGGCCACCGCACAGAAGCAGTGCTAGATAGAGAGTTGTTAGTGGCAAGATAATGTCAATGCCTCTCTCTGCCTCCTCTGCTCAATGTTGGAATAGGCTGCCCAGTGAAATAACAGCACTTAAATATCTGCGTCTTTTCAAAAGATTAAGTGGCCACTTGAACAAGGCGAGACACTTTCATGGCTGACTATGCATGCACTGAATATGTGTTTTCATTTTTTTGAGTACGGTGGCCTTGAAGCATTATGTCATAATGCAACTTTAAAGTAAAATCATGATCAAATCAAATGGGTGAGTGATGCTGTTAGATGTTGATGGCTGCATATGGGAGGCAGTTTTTTAATTTTCGATTGTCGGAAAATCAGCTCTTCACTCCCATTTTTATTGCCAGTAAAAATATGTAAATGAAATCACACCACCCAACGTTTCGAGCTTCAAGCTCATCGACTGGGGACTATTAGGTAAACCTATAACATCCATTTTGTTATCTTTCTTAGTGATACTGGACCGATGTTCACTATAGCGGCCGTGAAAAGGACGATTGGTAGATACTATGTACATGTGATCACATAACTTACAAGTGAACTTATAAACCTCATGTGTACTTTTGCATTTGATACTTGGGTTCAAAAAACAAATACTGCATTTACATTTTTCTTTATATTTTTGTTGATACCGTATTTTAGTTTAAAGTAAAAAATTCTTCAGTGGTATAGTTCTCTTCGAAATTTCTTCTTTTTTCTCAACTTGTCGTATTTTAGTTGCTTGCCTAACATGGGAATGATATTGACTGGTAATTCAAATTTTTTTATTAGATTCTTTAATGTTCTAAAGGTTTATAAAATTCATGTACAAGTTACAAGAAACTTCTGCATTTTTTCATTGATTTTTATTTGTATTGGTCATTTTAGTTTTGCCTGTAATTTCTTTGTCACATTGATGATTCATTCGGAGAGCGTTTCTAGTATACTCTACATGCATAGATCGGAATTCTTCGTTTGAGAATCTGTCACTCAAATATCTGAAAATATTCTGGATGAACTTAGATTTTATTGAATGAGGCACCCAGCTACGTTTGTCAAGCATTAAACCAGAGTTAGTGGGCTTTTTGTATAACTCATAGTCTGAACTTAGGACCGAGACTTAATATCTTTAAGACTGGAACCGGAACATCGATCTCAATTTCATTCCTGATGCAATTGCTGTTATGGTTCAGATACTGTACACTGCGCTCGACAGAAGTATTGCTAAACCAAAAATTGCCATTATGATTGAAAGGAAACAGTGGCTTAAACTCACTACAGTACTTTTCAAGCACTGGGTATTGTTCAGTTCTCATATTTTTCCATTTTTGGAAAATTTTCTAGATACTGTTAGAGATTTGTTAAACTAACAGTGTTTCAGTGTGGTCGCACCAGGCCGTCAGACAGCGGGTATTAATTGACATTATTTGTACTTGACCAAAAGTAACGGACCAAGACAAATGGCTTCATGTAGTGAACTTGCCCAGGTCTCATGAGAATATGTAGAGTCAGCCGGATCATTCAGGATATGATTTTCCTCATAAGCAACTGTTGCAGTACTGTTATCCCTCGTAATTGCATGGAACATGGTCATCAATCACTGGAGAAGTTTCAAACTGAAAGTGTTCATAAGTTTCTTGACAAGTTTCCTGCAGGCAAATTGAGATGCTTATTTACTGCCTTTCGACGAACGAGTAAAAAGAAATTGTTATGTTTCGACATTTACGATCTTTGATCACGTTTTGGGTACCGATCATACCCTAATCAGAACACGCCGATGCGTTGCTAGAGTAAGGACCGTTGCTGGTAAAGGCAGACGTGGATTATTCGTTAAAACGAGTCGTGCACATAGATGGGTGAAGTAGAAAAATTTAAGATCACAATGTTGATTGAAGTTTTCGGGTGACCTGACAGTCGTTTAGCCGGATGTCTTTGATGCAACAAACGTTTTCGTTACATCACTGTCTTTTCCATTGACGACCTTTAGGAAATCGTTTTAGCTCAGTGAAATTGAAACGACATACAGTCATAACGAAGGCTATGTTTTTTATCAAGGGTAGATGTTAGTTTTTTTATCAATTTTGTGCTATAAATAGAAGCTTTTTCCTTCGTCTGTTACACCACAGATTTGGAATAAGCGCATTCTAGGAAGTAGGTATATTGAAATGGGTGCTATGCGGTGTAGAAGACAAACGAATTTGATCTTAAATGGATGATCATGACTTTACCCTCCTGAATTCAAAAAAATCGTTAGCCTATATGACACCACATTTTGACATAAGGTGCCAAATTAGAAGATGATGGAAGGGGAACGCATCGCGCTACACCCGTGACACAAAATCTTAGGGACAAGACGAATTCATTCATCTCTACAACCTCAAATGATCGTTCAGTTAAAAAGTTTCCGCATATCCTACTAATATCACTATGCTGTACTTATAAGCCACCAAGACATTCTTATACATCGGATTTGTTGAGAATTTTGATATGCCTCTACGAGAAACACCACATGGGAACAGATTCCACCACCGACGTCTGCTACAAATTCTGCTGAACACCCTGTAGCATACATTGAAAAGCCTCTAGATCTTTGTGCGTGCCTAAAGGACTGTTACATAACGGACATACTTTATTTTGATAGTCCTGTGTAGTCGAAATAATGAATTTTGAAAAATGGCTTTTGGACACAACAGCTCAAGTTTTCTGTGGATTCCCATGTATTGTCTACTTCAAACGAAAAGTGTAAAAGAGATACATTTTATTATGACATCTTTTATATCAAATACACGGTAGGTTAAAGATCAATCACATTTATCACGCATGCATAATTTCATATCACACAATCATTTTGAATCAAAGTGATATGATCTACAATGCAATGCATTGGTGATTTAAACAACCAGAGCTAATATTTCGGACGTGCTCGCCACAAAACATGCTCGTGGCGTTCTTCCCCGAGGAACTTCAGATGATGCTTCAGACGTCCTTGACACATTGAAGTTATTATTAATTATTCTAATCATTGACATTGTGTAATAGAATAAAAATCAGCACAGATATCTCATAGCATTTGAGTGGTGAGATGGTAAGTTTCTTGACAATTCAAAATCATAATTTATTGTGGAAAAAACGCCAGTTCTAATTGCATCTAATGAATGACAATATTCATGATGATCCTCACAGAAGCTCTATGGGAGCTGTGGGGATGACCTCAGCATCCATACCCACCCCATACCCATGGATATACCCACAGAATCTCCAAACCCACGACAACCCTGAATAACATACTCGTACATGCATGAGGCTTATACAACGACACTGAACGTTCATTGTGTTGAAATTTCCAATGTGTTGCTCATCTTCGGTTTATACAGTAGGCATTACTTATCAATAGTTGGAAAGAGCCGATTCTGTTAGGTGATATAGATGAATACATATTTTGAGCAGCGATATATTTCATCTACTATTGGTAGCTATCGTCAGGCTAGGGGGGAAATTGCATAATTTTCTTATCATCAATACAAAAAAATTTGAAATTAACAAATGATAATATTATGATAATTCGGCACGTAGTATTGGGTTACATCTTGCCAATGGCAAGAATGAGCTTGACCTAACTAAAGCTATTCTGTACATAATGTGCGATAAGAATATTATGTAAGTATGATTAAAAAATTCCTGTAGAGACAGAACATGCAGATGGTTGTCTATGAATTATTCAATGAAATAAAAAATGCTTGAAATGGCGACTGAATGCATAACGAAACGATTGCATTATTGTTTAACAGCCCCTTTGTTGACTGAAATGTATCAAAGGAAGTAAGTAACTGAAAGCTGACAAATGGGCTGTCAAATAACACGTTTAATCGTTATAGAGGATACCATCCTTAGCATTACTAAATTTTAGCATAAGTTAGCAATCAGTCTACAATGCAATTGTCGCAAAAATATGAATAGTGGTTCAGATAGCAACATGAGATTTATAAATTTTGGGGTGCAGCAGCAGATCAGCTGCTTGTCTAGATCCGTCTCTTTAATCGACATGAATTTCAATCTAATGTGCACGTGTAGTTGATGTGCTTCGCATTGTGCTAGCATTTTTGCATCTGCCTGCCTGACGACGAACCAAGCCCTCGGAAGCTCACAATTTCATAAAAATTCGCTGTTTCGAAGCATTACAGAAGTGAAATGTGTTGCAATTTTCAACTCAAACAGATCAATTTATTATTTCATAAGTAAGCAATTACTAGCAACTTCACCGCAATTGTCAGCTACGTTATACAGCTGCGACATCCGTGCGAAATTCCAAAAATATATATATAAATATATCTTTGAATGGAATACGGATGGAGTGGCTGTATAACTATTATCGAGCGCACTATGGTCATCTAATAGATTTAGATATCGACATCTGTCAGGGACATCTATGATATAAGATATCTAAGGGACGTTCAACTCTGGGAGCATGCAGCCGTCTGTAGGCGAGGAAAATCATCACATAGATACTGAACATTGATTCATGAATACACAATTTCAGAATTTCAAATGTGCACTTTATCTCTAGTCAAAGACTGTTGGTCATGGAAGATGGAAAAATTCAACCTGACGGTGAACAGAAAGAAGATTTGAATCCTGAAATTAATCTTTCATTGAGGCTGTCTTAGAGTTGTTTCAAGGATTTTCATTGCGTGATGGTATTAGCGCTTCGTCAGAACTATTTACGTTGAAGTCGCCTTTTGAATCTTCATATAGGTTTGCAGTATTTGGTTTTCTTTTCTCACTGTAATTTTGGTGTCTTTTCAGTCTACTGATACTTTTCTCAATTTTTCCACAATCTGTGCAAATTATACTATTTGTTGTTTTCTGATGCATGTTCTTCCATTCTAACATCTTCCTGAATTAAGCTTGCTTATTCGACAGGTCACTGCCTGCTACATAACATGCCTGGATGTAAGTGATGTAATCAAATCAAATCATCCACATGCTTCAGTAACAAAAATCTCGCCCACAGTCGGCTGCATGCTCCCAGAGTTGAACGTCCCTTAGATATCTTATAACATAGATGTCCCTGTATTATCTTTGCATGACCTTTGCCTGCCGATCTCACATGGACTACCAGATATCATTGTTGCCCCTCTATTATGTCTATATTAATGTCAGTAGCGTAGAAATGGATCTAAAGATAGATATCTACATGTAGTATCACACCTATGGAGATGTCCATGATCTATATAGGTCTAGAATCTCTGATAGATCCAATTCTATATTACCGTTCCATATTGCCGTTCTATATTACTTCAAAAGATATCTTTCCATGTGTTTCATCGTTCTATATCACAAAATATGGCACTTTTTTCATTACTATGATCAACATAGACAAGCGTTCGATAATAGAGCATCAAGAGAAAGATTATTTAGATTATTTTTAGGAGACTTAAGGCACGTTCCAGGAATGATTAATTCCTCGATCTAAACAATCAAATAACTAAAAGAAAATGATTTGATAAATACTTTATAAATTTACTGAAGGATTGATTCCTTTTCCACGAATACAATCTGTCTCATACTGTTTATTTTTGCATGCCTTAGATAAACTCTTCCATATAAAATTACTTGCGAATTTTTTGTCAATTCAGAGTTGTTATTTCGATATTGCGTGCTTAAAATCATTATTCATAAATGAGAAAAGTTAGGAAGGACGAAAATCAACTTGAATTAGGCATAACAATTTGCTTTCAATAGAAGTCATTGTGCATCAACGAAGCTAACTTGGACAGTCTATCTAATTGTCCGTTGCTTGATTCATAGTCTGGAAATTTTGAATGCGATATCAGACAGGGCCTCAGTATCACCAGCTTCATAGGACTGGACTTGACTAACTGCCCGAGATGAGTTCCAGATTGATAACTATTCGACATGAAAAATTATCCAAGTCTACGCTATGATTGACATATTGACATATAAGTAGATCAGATAATTTATTCTGTAATCAAATGCTCGGGCCTCAGCAATGAAATTTAAGAACTCCAATGAAATTTAAGATGCGCCTCCTGATAGTCAATCAAATTTAAGAAATGATTTGAAAGTTTCTGTCATACTAGCTGTTCAACCCACACATGTCACTCATTAAAACCAGCGGCATTTCCTGAAATATTTTTTTTAATTTCTTGAAAACGGCAGTTGAATGAAAATAACAAGTGCTCGTCCTCCAATCTCAACCGGAAGGAAATCAGATTTCTCAGTTACAAATTGAAAAACAAGTGTAGTTATTTGTAGATGTGAATCAAAGTAAATTTGTGCAAGTTCAGCCACATACACGAGTGCTTTTATTTAGAAACCATTATTTTCTGCAACTACCATTTTATGCTAACAGCTAGCAGGGGCGGGCCGCCATATTTGGATCTGTGACACATTTCGTCATATTTTGATATTCGAGATTTGTTACAGGCTCATTGACATAAAAGTCACACTTTGTCACATGCTGATGAAAACATACGGCCAAAATTTGGCACATACCGGTGCGCAGAAGATTGGCAACTATCGATTTTTCTTTAAAGGCTGATCTTTTAAGTAGAGCATTTGACGTAATATTCATAATATATATCAAACGGGGTTTTAACGGGACAAAATCGAGTAAAATCATTAATATATTAATTATTACTAATTATTGTTATTTATATAGCTCCCTCCATATGGATGGCCTCCGTGTCTCAGTTTTATAGCGATTACCATTACTTTTGTTTTGTATTCAGATCAGTGGTAAATAGAAATACAAGCGCGTGCATTATAGGTAGTATGCATTCGTAGGGACTCCTACGATCTGGACATGACAATCAAGAAACATATGGCCACATACGTTGAATGTTACAATTGGGCCATCACATAACACGTCGAAGTCAACATTGAAAATTTTGACAGATGACAGCACGTTTTGCCTGGCGCAAGTACAAGTCGCCATTTGGAGCAAGAAAGGGGGAAAAGATCAATCTTGCATATCCCTAATACAAGAATAAAGGAACATTAGAATAATGACCTCCTGGAAAACATGACTTCGCTATTTCATTCAAACGAAGTTAATGCTCCTCTGTGACTTTGTTCATAATTTGTCAGATTTTTTTCCGTAAATGTGTCACATTTTGTCACACTACCAACAAAAAACACACACCTTGTCACAATTTATTTTGAGATGAAAAATTGTCACATACTGTCACGCTTTGTCACATCGGCCTACCCCTGAACTAGATGCTCAAGTCATCAAGTCAAAATCACGTCTGTATGCCGCACAATATTTGTATAAGGTGAGCCACACAACTGTGCAAATTTCTATCAACAATTGATTATTTCGAAAATACAATATCCCATGAAAGCGCAAGGAATGCATATAATGCTAGATTTAGAAGAAAATCTACGACATTTTCAGGATGTAAAGCAAACTTATTTTTTTCAGAACTGCTCAGACTAAATTTTGAAATTCTAATGTCAGAAAATGATTTTTTTCTACAATTACAGTTAGCTCTTAAAAATAATAGCCGAAGAGATTTCATTTTACTATATTCTTTATTTAAGTTACCAAACAAAAATAAAAACATATGCATATCACACATGGAAAACACAAAATATTTTTAAAAACAAGGATCCCATCACATTCGAAGAGTCCTCCTCTCCTGTGCATTTATATAATTGTGAACACTGCTCTCAGTGCTACATCGGAGAAACTCGGAGACATCTGCAGAAGCGGATCAATGAACACATAAAAGACAATCCTCCATCTGAAATATCCATGCACATGTATCCTCCAGCAGCCCGAAATTTCAAAATCATAATGAAGACAAATTACCCAAAAACAGCAGAGACACTAATAATTATCAAGGGATACAAGGGACCATTAATGAACAATCACACAACATCAGAATTTCTACATCGTCTTTAATGCTTATCATCTATTTTCATGCTCATAGCTATTTAGATATCACTTTTCTTCTTAATTGTGGTTGTAAGAAAAATTGATTATCCAATATTTCTATTAAGAACTGTATATAGCTAGAATTTAAGTTTAAATTTGAGACTATGTTCATAAGTCACTGTTAATTTGCCACTGAAGATGGTCATCCCTGATGACTGAAACATGTTTGGTAACTCAATAAAGAATATAGAAAAATGAAATATGAGTTAGCTCTCAAAATACTGCTATTTTTGATGGGCTAAAATGTATTTTGCCTAGAATATGGGGAAACAGACAATATTGAAAACTTCCATCAG
>CAJQUW010006612.1:0-68239 GCA_907163375.1 Prostheceraeus crozeri | reverse complement strand
CACCATTGAAACTTTATTTTTTAACTTGTAAACTCTTGAAACTTTGTTTTTGATATACAAACAGCTAAAACTTTATTTCTAACGTACACACTATTGAAACTTTATTTTTAACTTGTAAACTGGTGAAACTATATCTTTCATTTACAAATAGTAGAACGCTTAGTCTAACTTGTAAATCTTATGACAATTCATATGGACGATGATGGTAGATGAAATAGTGTCAAATAAATTAAGATAGCTTACACTTCTGATACAGGGATAGCAATCGACTGCGATCCATGTGTAAAGAGCTTGTTAGACTACGGATGGGCTTAAGTGGATGATTTAAGCATGTATACTTTTTCATTTGGAAATAGTAGCACGCTTAGTCTAACTTGTAAATCTAAAAACATTTCATATGGACGATGATGGTAGATAAAATAGTGTCAAATAAATTAAGATAGCTTACACTTCTGATACAGGGATAGCAATCGACTGCGATCCATGTGTAAAGAGCTTGTTAGACTACGGATGGGCTTAAGTGGATGATTTAAGCATGTATACTTTTTCATTTGGAAATAGTAGCACGCTTAGTCTAACTTGTAAATCTAAAAACATTTCATATGGACGATGATGGTAGATAAAATAGTGTCAAATAAATTAAGATAGCTTACACTTCTGATACAGGGATAGCAATCGACTGCGATCCATGTGTAAAGAGCTTGTTAGACTACGGAAGAGAGAAGTGTGTTATGTTGCGTGTGGCGCGTGAGTGTCCTCCCATTTCATTCCATTCATCAATTCGTCTCATTGATAGAGACAGGTAGAACTCATGGTTCTCATAACGTATGCAATGGAAAGTTTTAGGCAACCTTCGACAGTTGGCTAAATGTAGCCCTGACGCGAATGCATGCTACGTTGAGACAGAGGCAATCACTTGCAAACATGACGCAGAGAGGTTTAACAAGATTGACCATTGCCGAATGTCCCTTGCGGTATACATAGCTACGGGTTTCACCGCCGCCCTTTACAGGAACGCCCGTCGAAAGGAGGTATTACACCGAACTTCATTTGCAACGTTCAAGTTGACTGATAGCAGATTCAACTTAATGATAGTATTCGCCAGTCCGAAGACTGCCCAGGGCAAACCGCGAGGAGGTTCTATCATGTCTTGCCCCATGGTGGCCCTTAAGAGAGCCGATGGTTCGTTCTCGGTGACAATTAAGTTGACTATTGGCTTGAATAGTCAATAGGTATGACAGTTAGGTTGTCATAAACCCTGTGCCGCCTAAGCCGTGCTGGTGCATCTGGCACCTTTCGGATGCGGGTGGTATTTGGAGTCCACACCTCATCCGTCCAAACGATCCTCTTGATCTTCCCCTTCTTCTCATCCTCATCCCACTCGTCGAGGATGACGAACTCGGGAATACCGTTGTCTTCATCAGTGAAGACGGGAATATTGTCGGCAGATGTCGCTTCCATCGTGACTTCAAATTGAATGAGAAGCGCTACAATCTTCTGGCTTATATAGGGTTTTCAACAATGAATTGCTCAACAGCGAATCAGAATGCTTCAGGGATAGCAATCGACTGCATAATGTTCAAGTTGACTGATAGCAGATTCAACTTAATGATAGTATTCGCCAGTCCGAAGACTGCCCAGGGCAAACCGCGAGGAGGTTCTATCATGTCTTGCCCCTAGGTGGCCCTTAAGAGAGCCGATGGTTCGTTCTCGGGAGTCGTCATCCTACAGCCTACCAATTCTGCTGAGAGAGTCAAAGACTCTCTCTTTGGTAGCACTGTCGACTTCCACACTAACTGGCATGTGAGTATAGAGTGGAATGTAGCGCCATTCCGTTGGATTGACAGCAGTTGCTGTCATCGGATTGCCAATCCGAGCAAGATTATTAAAAACTCTGTCTTGCTCCTCTAGCCTGACGAACTCCTCAAATAAATTTCGCGGCCTTAACTGCGGTCCGCGAGGAGAGCTAACTTGACTGTTCGGCGTCTGCATGATTGAAATGAAATGAAATGAGAGGCAGTGGTTTATATACCCCTCTAACGCGACGCAACGTTCAAGTTGACTGATAGCAGATTCAACTTAATGATAGTATTCGCCAGTCCGAAGACTGCCCAGGGCAAACCGCGTGGAGGTTCTATCATGTCTTGCCCTAGGTGGCCCTTAAGAGAGCCGATGGTTCGTTCTCGGGAGTAAATTGATGGGGTGGTGAAGGCGGGCAAAGATCTGCAATGAAAATGATATGTATTAGAATAGGATATACTATCTTATTTGCTTTTCACTTACCAAGTTAGTCATCCTTAGGTAGTCTCGCGCGTTTCCGAATCGAAAATTTATGGAGATGGCCGCGCATTCTCAGGCTGGCATGGAGACACTTTTTCGTGGGATGACCGTTGTAGCAAATAATTGATTCGTCCAGATTTTTATTCACCAATACTTCGCCGGCCAAATGATTGTCCCGAATAGGGATGTGAAACTCAAACAAACGATCCTCATTCACACGTTCCCACTCATCCCTCATGCGCTCCAACTTCTCACACGCCTGCCTCTCATCACCCCGCCGAGCCACAGTCCTCTCCAACTCAACATTCCTCGCTCTCAACACACTCATCTCCTTCATCATCTCCTCAAACTTCGCCTCTGCATCTCTCATTCTTCTCTCCGCAGCACTCGCCCTCTTCTCACACGCATCATTCTTCTCTTCCAACTCTCGCGTCTTATTCTTCAAATCAGTCACACAACGCCTCATTCTAATGTTTTCATCCGCCACCTCCTTCGACTTCAAATCCTTCTTTTTCAACTCATCCAACTCCTTCACAACTTCATCCTTCACTTTCTTCAAACTCTCAAACTTATTCACTAACAACTCATGCGCCATCTGCTGCGAAACATGTCTCTTCTCTTCATCCTTCAACCACCTCGCCGACTGCACACGAATCCCACCACTCTTCACTTTTGGGGAAGATGAGCTCTTCGGGGGGTCGGTGATGACGATGTCGGACACCTCCGATGACGAAGAGCTCAACTTCCTCACACGCTTCCTCACACGCTCCCTATCTAAATCCACATCATCCTCATCATCACTCTCAAGCACTCTCTTCCGCTGCTCAATCTCACCCTCCAACGACGCAACCGCTCTCGCCAACTCATCATTCTCAACAACATTCTCAACAACATTCTCAACAACATTCTCAACAACATTCGCAACATTCGCCAACATTCGCTCCCTCTCTTCCACAATCAACTGTGTAAATCTCAAATCAGTCACTAAACCACCACTACAGTCAGCATGCACTCTGTAGAAACGCGCCTCATCCTCATCACCCTTCAGCACTCTACACTTCACGCACGCAACCCTATTCAAGACAATCATGTGGCCGGTGCCCGCCTTCTTGACGTGAGCCTTGGCGTCCGCACTGCGATTTATACGACCGCACACACACATTTTGATATGATACTTTCGATTTTTGTCGTTGGCCATGCCTGATTTATCGTTAGCTGTAAGATAATGAAATTTGTATAAGTTTGGAATCATGTAGTACAGTCATATTCCTAAAGAGTGTAGTGAGTGGCACTCGATCCCGTCGACAGCCCGAAGGCCTTGTACCGATCACTAGGGAAGTGAGAGATCTTCCCGATACCCGCTCTTTACAGCTGAAGACATCATTGTCACTGCCCCGAAGTGGTAACAGGAACGCCGAGTCAAAGGTAGTGATCAGTAGCTGGGATCTAACCCCTCAAAGCTGCCTTAGACTTAGTTAAATTTCAAATCTGATAGCAGATTTGAACTCAGGATACTTGAAAACCTTAGTCTATATGTTAAAACTTTGAAAAAAGTGAAAATTAAGAATTTTTAAAAAATTCCGCATTTTACTACTCATACTACTTTTAAAAAATTTTATCAGTAGTAAAGACACTATCAAACTCTATCATACAAACTTTGAAGTAGCAAGATAGCTTGCCTACTTCAAAAGATAGAGTCCTTTGCACCCGATATCGGGAGCTCAGAGCGACGACCGTCGCTTACCTCGTCTTTCGATGAAGTGATCAGACTTACGTTGTCGCGGGTTTATATATGCTCGGAAGAAAACTTAAAATGGCTCTATCTCCGAAAGTATTCATCGTAGCGACATGCGGTTTGTTGCAAACGATTTGTCTCATCATTCTTTACAATATGACACCTGAACCATTCTCATATGACCACGGGAAGTTGGTCCGCCAGCACATGTCCATGTAACATGCCACAAGTGAAAAAATTCCTAAGTGTGAGAGCTCCAGTGTGGTGAAAATTTTGAAAAATTTAAAACTTCCGAATTTCAACCTGGGACCTTCACCAAAACATTTTTCATCAAATTTCACTGACCTCCCCCCCCCCTCGTTCAGAGAAATTTGATGAAAAATGTTTTGGTGATGGTCCCAGGTCGAAATTCCACACTTTGGAAAATTTTCAAAATTTTACCCATACAAATTCACTCTGACACTTAGGATTTTTTCAGGTGAGCGAGCTCCGACCTAAAATCTTGTAACCGCTCTAACTTTTGAACGAAGACAGATAGGAACAAGCCGATTCTTTCACTGAATTTGTCTCACTCTTAGCTTTCAAACGAGCTATTGCACGAGAAAATCCGTCCACTAGAAGCCAAGATAGAAGCTAGCTGTCCAGGGGGGGGAGGTCAGTGAAATTTGATGAAAAATGTTTTGGTGACGGTCCCAGGTCGAAATTCCACACTTTGGAAAATTTTCAAAATTTTACCCATACAAAGTCACTCTGACACTTAGGATTTTTTCAGGTGAGCGAGCTCCGACCTAAAATCTTGTAACCGCTCTAACTTTTGAACGAAGACAGATAGGAACAAGCCGATTCTTTCACTGAATTTGTCTCACTCTTAGCTTTCAAACGAGCTATTGCACGAGAAAATCCGTCCACTAGAAGCCAAGATAGAAGCTAGCTGTCCAGGGGGGGGGAGGTCAGTGAAATTTGATGAAAAATGTTTTGGTGACGGTCCCAGGTCGAAATTCCACACTTTGGAAAATTTTCAAAATTTTACCCATACAAAGTCACTCTGACACTTAGGATTTTTCAGGTGAGCGAGCTCCGACCTAAAATCTTGTAACCGCTCTAACTTGTGAACGGCTGGTCCGATTGACTCGCAACGAAAAATGTTGTCGAGCAGTTTTTTCTCCTCTTTCAAACGAGTAGCTGTAAGACAAAATCCGTCCACTAGAACCAAAGTTAGAAGATTGTTGTCGGGGGGGGGGGGGGGTCAGTGAAATTTGATGAAAAATGTTTTGGTGACGGTCCCAGGTCGAAATTCCACACTTTGGAAAATTTTCAAAATTTTATCCATACAAAGTCACTCTGACACTTAGGATTTTTCAGGTGAGCGAGCTCCGACCTAAAATCTTGTAACCGCTCTAACTTGTGAACGGCTGGTCCGATTGACTCGCAACAAAAAATGTTGTCGAGCAGTTTTTTCTCCTCTTTCAAACGAGTAGCTGTAAGACAAAATCCGTCCACTAGAACCAAAGTTAGAAGATTGTTGTCGGGGGGGGGGAGGTCAGTGAAATTTGATGAAAAATGTTTTGGTGACGGTCCCAGGTCGAAATTCCACACTTTGGAAAATTTTCAAAATTTTACCCATACAAAGTCACTCTGACACTTAGGATTTTTTCAGGTGAGCGAGCTCCGACCTAAAATCTTGTAACCGCTCTAACTTTTGAACGAAGACAGATAGGAACAAGCCGATTCTTTCACTGAATTTGTCTCACTCTTAGCTTTCAAACGAGCTATTGCACGAGAAAATCCGTCCACTAGAAGCCAAGATAGAAGCTAGCTGTCCAGGGGGGGGGAGGTCAGTGAAATTTGATGAAAAATGTTTTGGTGACGGTCCCAGGTCGAAATTCCACACTTTGGAAAATTTTCAAAATTTTATCCATACAAAGTCACTCTGACACTTAGGATTTTTCAGGTGAGCGAGCTCCGACCTAAAATCTTGTAACCGCTCTAACTTGTGAACGGCTGGTCCGATTGACTCGCAACAAAAAATGTTGTCGAGCAGTTTTTTCTCCTCTTTCAAACGAGTAGCTGTAAGACAAAATCCGTCCACTAGAACCAAAGTTAGAAGATTGTTGTCGGGGGGGGGGAGGTCAGTGAAATTTGATGAAAAATGTTTTGGTGACGGTCCCAGGTCGAAATTCCACACTTTGGAAAATTTTCAAAATTTTACCCATACAAATCCACTCTGACACTTAGGATTTTTTCAGGTGAGCGAGCTCCGACCTAAAATCTTGTAACCGCTCTAACTTTTGAACGAAGACAGATAGGAACAAGCCGATTCTTTCACTGAATTTGTCTCACTCTTAGCTTTCAAACGAGCTATTGCACGAGAAAATCCGTCCACTAGAAGCCAAGATAGAAGCTAGCTGTCCAGGGGGGGGGTCAGTGAAATTTGATGAAAAATGTTTTGGTGACGGTCCCAGGTCGAAATTCCACACTTTGGAAAATTTTCAAAATTTTACCCATACAAAGTCACTCTGACACTTAGGATTTTTCAGGTGAGCGAGCTCCGACCTAAAATCTTGTAACCGCTCTAACTTGTGAACGGCTGGTCCGATTGACTCGCAACGAAAAATGTTGTCGAGCAGTTTTTTCTCCTCTTTCAAACGAGTAGCTGTAAGACAAAATCCGTCCACTAGAACCAAAGTTAGAAGATTGCTGTCGGGGGAGGGTCAGTGAAATTTGATGAAAAATGTTTTGGTGACGGTCCCAGGTCGAAATTCCACACTTTGGAAAATTTTCAAAATTTTATCCATACAAAGTCACTCTGACACTTAGGATTTTTTCAGGTGAGCGAGCTCCGACCTAAAATCTTGTAACCGCTCTAACTTGTGAACGGCTGGTCCGATTGACTCGCAACAAAAAATGTTGTCGAGCAGTTTTTTCTCCTCTTTCAAACGAGTAGCTGTAAGACAAAATCCGTCCACTAGAACCAAAGTTAGAAGATTGTTGTCGGGGGGGGGGGGGGAGGTCAGTGAAATTTGATGAAAAATGTTTTGGTGACGGTCCCAGGTCGAAATTCCACACTTTGGAAAATTTTCAAAATTTTACCCATACAAAGTCACTCTGACACTTAGGATTTTTTCAGGTGAGCGAGCTCCGACCTAAAATCTTGTAACCGCTCTAACTTTTGAACGAAGACAGATAGGAACAAGCCGATTCTTTCACTGAATTTGTCTCACTCTTAGCTTTCAAACGAGCTATCGCACGACAAAATCCGTCCACTGGAAGCAAGCTGTCCAGGGGGGGGGGGACGTCAGCCGAAAATTTTTTCTCTCCGATTTCGCTGGAAACATCCCTCCTAACCCAAAATTTCACGTAGATTCCGAATCTGGCCTCCGTTTTCTCATCCGATGCTTCGTTTGGACGCTACACACCAAAAACATCACACACTATAGCCTCAAGACTAATCCTGGCGGTCGCCCACGTCAACCTAGACGGTCGCCCACGTCAACCAGGCGGTCGGACCAACGCACCCGAGTCTCACACTCTGTTGTTGCAGAGGGGGGGGGACGTCAGCGAACATGTTGTGAACGTGGACCCACCCGGCCGGCACACCACGACAGACCACAACCTCTGTCGTTCCAGAGGGGGGGGGACTCAGACACGAAGCACCACGGCGGCCGACCACGACACTCTGCCGTGCCAGAGGGGGGGGGACGCAGCGATGGCCGCCATCTTGCGCGGTCCAGAAGTGGAGTTTTGCTTACTACTCGCGTCGATTTTTATTAACAATGGTTTTCATGCCAAAGTCATCGAGAAAATCAGAGACAAAATTTTGAATTCCAGACCTAGTAATGGTCAAAGTGATAATGATGTGGAACGTCAGCGCATTTATTGGCAACTACCGTATATCAAAGAAAAAGAAAAACAAACTCTCAAAACTGTTCACTCGGTTAATCGCATTTTGCCTGACACTTGTAAATTATCTGTCGTTTTCGATACTTTCAAAACGAGCAAATTGTTTCCGAACAAAGATAAAGTGCCTATGAGTCTCGCCTCTAATCTTGTATACAAATTGAAATGTTGGCAATGTGACAATTGCTATATTGGTGAGACTCGTAGGCACTTTATCACCAGAATTCGTGAACACTTGGAAGGTAGACCTAAAGATTTTGAAATTACCAAACACGTTCATAGAAATAGCTATGACAATTTCCAAATAGTTTTTCGCACAAAGTACACTCGCACTGCTGAAAGTCTGCTCATGAAAGAAATCATTAGTTCAACCTTGATGAACGAACACGAATCTTCAGTCCCAATTTTATTGTTTTAGCATTGTGACCTTGACAGTTTTAGACGTAATTGTAAATGTAAATCAGCTCTTATTGTATTATTTGTATTCAATTTTCGAGGAGTTAGACGCAAATGCCAATTGTTCTTTTAGCTTGACAAGTTCTCATCCTGTTGTATTTAAAGGTTTTATCTAGATCTATCTGTTTGTCCTGAAGACATGTCATGAAAACGGACATAAAATCGATACACCAATACTTGTCGTTTTTATTTTAATATGTTGTCACTGGGCTCGCTATCTCACACAGTTAGGTGTAGTCTGCTGTAAATGAGAATATCTTTTATAAGATTGAAGCTGTATCTGATCTAAGATTTTTAGATTGCTAAAGAAGCAGAATTCGGCACAGTTGCATAAATAACACGAGTCTAAGTCACTCATCCAATGACACTCGATTACAAGGAGTCGATGTGTTTCACAACTTCTGCATATCACATTTGATGAGCTTTTAGTATCAACGGGCCACATCACAAAACAGAGTCATTGAAGGTAAGATGAATAGTTAGATTGGAATCACATCTTATTGATAGCTTCTATGAGATAAGAGTCCTGTGTGCAAGTGTGCAATCTGCAACGTGCATACAATTAGATATCGTGAGAAGAAACATGAACTGCGTGGATTAGTGTGAATCTTCCAATGTAGGCTGAATAGTTTTGAATGCTCGTTTGATGCATCACATAAGCCACGGCTCCGTTAGTTTCAACCGAACCAAGCCAACATTCTTCTACGTGCACCGCGCCTAGTCGCTATCCGTCCGGATCGGGCGGCCAGGACCGGCTCGACTTTTGCACATCTGCATTATGAAAAAAAATCAGCATTTCAAAATTTGAAATAAAATTGACATTGACATTGACTACATAGATATAACAATATCAAACAATGTCAGGCTTTCTAGGGTTAAAACATATTTCAAAGACTCGGTGGAATATTAAATCGGTAATTTACCTGTCAGTCATGAGTAGGTAGAATGTCGACTCAAAAAATGTCAGCATACAGTAAAAAGTTTTGTGTCAAAAGATATAGTTTTTTGCATTGATTATGTTCCTGCGGTTCAAAAAGATATTTGACCAATTTCAAAAAAGCTCAATTTTTTTAGATTTTTCCTGTATTTATAGCCTACCAGCGATTTTATACTTCAGACTTTAATAAATGAGGAATTTGAAACTGATAAGGTATAAAGATAACGAAAGTTTGCTGAGAAGAAGGATTATCCAAGTAAAACGGAAATTAAGCTGATTATCATAGAAACTCATGAACTGCATTATAATACAAGCTAGTCTTCATACAAAAGTTGAAATACTATTCTGCCTCTTGGCTCAAATTTCATGGTTGCTAATTGATTTAATCTAGTTTAGTGGCTTTTTTCACCAGGATAGATGGATATGGAATTAAGACTCTTGTCCAAATTGTTAACTAGAAGATTGCATTCTAAGGTCAACAAAAATCACTGTGCAAAATTGAGTCATAGATGGTTATAATGATACTGCTCAGTTTGAATTCAACCATGTTTATGTGGATTAATTCAATTTTCAGTAGTGCGATTTCATGATTTACGAAAATAAGTTATATTTCTTATCTTAAAATCATAGAAGTAGATGATAATGCACTAGAATGGAAGTTTGATATCTTGCCTATGTACAATGATGGCACATGGAAAAATCTATAGTTTGTAGATCAGATTCGATGTAAAAGATTATATCATAGTCTAACTATTGGCCAAGTTGGTGTGGAAGTTGTTGACAGCAAATTGCAGGATTTTCATGAAGAGAATTTTAAGTGAGATGATGGCATTGTTTCAAATGAAATAGCCTAATTTTCCATGGATTAATATACACTGTGTCTATTTGAAGCAGTGATTAACAACTATTCTGCAATTTTTCAACACTGGAATACGAATTGAAGTTTGGTTCACAGAGTCATAATCCATAGTAGTCGGTGTACTGGTTGTAAAAACATTTCAAGAATTCAAAGACAAAAATTCTAATTATTAAATAATTTCCTCTTCTAGTGGTCAAGAAACCTAGCACTCTTCTGGAATAAACACATCGAAAGCTTCTTTAGCGACAGACATTTATCAGATAAATAAAATGTCGTTGGAACTTTTCAATTAATCACTAAATGATTTATATGACATGGTGTGATTATATTTTGAAGGCTCATATTCGAAAGCATGCAAAGGTTTTGAAAATTGTTCAAATATAATGAACAGGGGAGCCCTTCAAAATAAAATGAATACTGTAAGATTTCTTGGCCTCTGATTTCAAGCTGGAGCAATGCATGCTCTGTAAATTGACATTACAAGTTGCATAAGAGTCTGATTATACTCTTGATAGATTATAGGAGCGATATTTCAAAATGATGACCATACAGAGCGCTTTAAAGGATTTCCTTCTTTGTCATCCTGTCGCTGCAGTATTTTGTAAATTCATTATTGCTTTTGTATACATCATCTTTGGACAAAGGCCAACAATCCAGATCACAAATTGACTTGATAATTGAAAATGACAACCAGACAACAAGAAAGCCAGTTCGCAGAATTTGCTTTTTACCCCAACTAAGTTCCCCCGGAGTGTGCCGTAATTTTCATGCAATTTCCATTCTAGGACTTTCTATGGTATTTTTTATTTCTATGCTTAAAATATGTGAACCCATTAACAATATTTTAAAGTTAATCATGTCCATATCAAATAATTTCACGAGCTATGTCAGAGAATCGCATAGCTATCCTCTATCCGTTATAAAGTATGCCAGATTATCAGGACCATAGATATCCGCGATAGAATCCCTCTCTACCAAGATTTTCCCTGGGAACAAATTTTATCAGACATAAGGATATATAGGGTTTCTGAAATAATCTGGTATACTTTATCAAGGCTAAACATTGTCGTAATATCCACCTCCATAGAAACTAATTCAATATATATTACCGCTCCAAGTTTGTCATGATTTGTAAAATACTATCCTTTGATCAGTCAATCTCGTGCTATTTTCTTCACAAGTGCAAACATTTGCATATCACATGTGGTACTGGCCGTCACAACTCGGGTTCAATTAATGAAATCGGACACACACGCACATAGGGGATTTGAATAATACTGAGTTGCTACTCTACCTAATAAAAATGTCAAAAGTAAATTTCTATAACGACAAATAGGCTACCAAAAATGCACACTATTCAGCAAGTTTCCATGAGTCGGATCGCACCTTTTGATAGCATCACTCTTGGATTAGCAACCGTATTAGTACGTTTTGTAGAAGGCGCGGCTACGATTCGAAGAAATGCGAAACTTGAAAACTAGAAGCTTGAAAGTTAACATCATTATTATGTATGTTAAGAGACAGTAATTTGAGTGGAAAAGATCTCTCTGATTTGAGTAGAAATATTGCGGCATGCAATGTTTGTTGTATATATTTCATGCTGTCATTCCATTATCTTTATTTTAAAGGAAGAACAGTGGCAAAATTTACTTTGCCAACTTAACAGAAAGAGTTGCAAAAATCCGAAATGTTGTAGTGAGACCCTTGATAGTGCACTTTATCTTTATGACTGTCGCCGTCGGAAAAACAAACTGACAATTTAATTTCTCTTATCCCAAGACTTCTTATGCTTTTAGGAATAGGAAGACAATGTGTTTGTCACATTCTGCTTCATTTCACAAATTGTAGCCAAAGTTACGCAGTGGAAGATTATAAAAACAATTTACTGGAATTTACACCTAGATATATTTCAATTCGTCTACAATATTTGTCATAGAACAAATATAGGCCTACTCGTATTATTGGTGCATTCAAACAACATGTGTCATATAGTCATAATAGTAATGTCATAATCATATGACGTTACCGCGCGACACAAATCTTATGATTTAATGTGCAACTGAATTAATATACAACTATGTTCGAAAAGTGTCAAATACAAGCTAGCAGGTAAGTAAAGAGAGTATCTGACTCGAAAAATATTTCATTGGTTAAAAGTAAAAAGTAATAAAGTCACACTTCGCACAGCGTAATGGTCGACGTCCAGCGACTTCTTAAGGTCGATGGTCAAATAGCGGTCTGCATACTCGATGTGAAGTTTATGAAGAAGTGACTGATATTAAGGATTGCGTTGTTTGTTGAATGTGAGGTGATCAAAGTGAAACGGCAAGCTGTGGCAAGGTAATTCATATCTTCTTTTGATTGTTGGCTTCAAGTGTGCAACAGTTTTTGCTTCTGTGAAATGTGTCTCGAATGCTGGTCAGCTTAGCAATGAAATCGACTTGAACATTCTCGATGCTATATAGGTTATTAGTAATAGCACGTTTGTGTTCTGCGTGCCGAGTGGAGAATTTTCTTATGACCTTTCCAATGTAACATTTTCCACATTTATTATAAGCGTACCTGTATGCTACGTATTTATCATTACATTTATACTTAGGTAAACATTTACAGACTTGACAGCTACAAGATTTGGAGAAATTTTTATTTTTGCATGTTTGGTTCACCGTCTGCCCACCGTATTCACGTAATAGCACGTTTGTGTTCTGCGTTAGGTCATTTTAACTGCAATAAGTCAAACTTCTTAACAGCTCAACTCATTTTTCTATTACATTTATCACTGATAAATGGAACTTTAAAATAGCAATTATTTTGGTTTTTGATTTTATTTCTACTTTTACATTTGTTCCATGTCTTAGGAAAATTCCTGCTACTGTGGCCATTTTTTCATGTCATTAAATTCACTAACTTTTTCTTTTTGCTTAACTTCATTGCTGCACTGATTAGTTATAGCTTTTAAACGGTTATTAATGAAGCTATTTTTAACATGATCGGGCACAAAATAGTTCCTTCTTAAGGGTATTTCGGAATGGCTTGGTTTGTGGATCCACGCATATTGAACTTCCTTGTTAATTATTTCTACTTTTATATCTTAAGATATATGCTTAAGAACATTTTTCAAGACGTTAGATTTAATACAATCTATTTTTTCGACTGTTGTATTCTTCACTGAGGCTATAGGCTGAGCAGGAAACTGATTACTTAGGTTGACCTTGTGGTCTTCAACAAAAGAAAAAAATGTGCTGGTTTTGTTGCAGTACTTATAAAATTTTTCTAATTGCGGATTCAATTTCGCGCTGTGAACAATGCAAACATACAAGTATATTGCAAGTACAACAGTAAAATTTGCAGACATGATGAACACCGTTTTCTCATCGCAGAGCGGGGATGACGACATCCCAATGTAGCCTACCTATATGCATACATATTCGCGTGTAAATTCAATTCCTTTTTATGAAAAACCAAAAGTATTTGTGACTAAATTTAAGAAGAATGCCTACATGTAGACACATCTCCCATGATAGAAATTAATTTCGTAACTGCAAATAATAATGACTTCTCTATATCACATATTCTGCTCATATATGCATCAAACAAAGATATTGAATTGTTTAAAAGGGCTAGATGAGAAATAGACACCTAAATTTGAACTCACTTTCGTACGGTCCTTATCGTGGCAAAAAAGCATTACTGCAATGGTGCGAAATTGCTGTTTTGTCGGCAGTGCGATGAGCGATGTGACAAAAAGCCTTAAATGGCATATGATATGAAGCACAATTCACTAATATTGTGTGGCAAATATCAATAATATTCATTCAGTAGTTTCTCTGAAGAAATATGTTGAAGATGCAGCAATAATACAGCGGCAATACAGCAATTTAATGCAATACTATCAATCCAAGTGGAAGAAAAAATATTCACATGAAGCATAGACAGCTACAGTCCGTTTCATAAAAAGTGGATCATCCTAAAATTTGACTAAATAAAACATAAGTATGATACAGAAAGCATTTTTCATGTTGTTTCATGTCCCTAATATATTTAAATGTCCTTATATAATCTGATAAGCTATGATACAGTAACGGTTCTTAAGAAGCTAATATTTTGTGGCCCTACCCTTATTGTCAATGACATTACCAATTCGTCTAGGCATTGATTCGATGAAATCGTTGATTTTTGACTGATCTAACTTTCTCCACTCTCTTTTTAACAGTGACGTCAGCTGTGATACGCCATCTGTAGGTAGCAGTGAACGACGAACGTTACGCTTTAGTATACTCCATACATTTTCTATGGGATTCAGATCAGGAGAACGAGCTGGCCAAGATAATGTCCTAAGCCCTAATTGAGACTTGCATAAGTTGATTCTACTACTCCTGTGACACGTAGCATTATCATCCATAAATAACCAAGTCGATGGATCACCAAGTTGATCTGTCATTTGGCCAATGTTCATTCGTAAAACATTCACATAGCGTTCAGAATTCATGGTTCCTTGCTGTATGTGAAGTTCAGAGCGGCCATTGGTCTTAATGCCAGCCCAAATCAGTAGAGTCGCACCACCTTGTACCCGGGAACGATGTAAATGTCTCGGAATTTCCTGATCAGATTTTATCCTTAATCTCAATCGACCATCACTATCCTTCAGACGGACTGATGCCTCATCAGACCAGACAACCCGATCCCATTGATTTCGCCAGTGACAATGACTCATTGCCCATCTGAGACGTCTTTTTGTATGCTGATCTGATAATTCGATCTGAGAGGGCCTCTTACAGCTCTTGAAATTCGACTCAATAAGTCTTCTACGAATAGTGGACTTAGAAATAGACGAGACTAGTGCAGCCATCTCAGTTAACGAGAGACTTGGATCAACTTTAACAAATCTCAAAATTAGGCGGTCTCTACGTTTGGATGTTTTGCGTGGACGGCCAGAGCCCTCTTTACGACAGAGTCAAAAATCATCATTATGCCATCGATGCACATTTGTGTAAGGGACATTCAGTCGCTTGCTTGTAGCTCGCAAAGAAAACCCTAGTTCTAGCAAGGCTGACGCTTTGCCTTTTGTGAATGCGATCTCGTTATTGTTCATTTGTGCTTTGTATTGTTTTCAACCGGTGAGAGATAGATTTCTAGCTGAAAGCAATCAGGAGTGCTGCCAACACCACACCGCAACGAAGTCAGGAAGCTATGGAACATGAAGTCCAGTTAATCACATGTAGCAGTTACATTATTGTTGTGGAATAATGGTGCTATACTGGCTCTGATTGACCGATTTTCTTTATTTTTGTTTTGCTTGATAGCTTTTGGCTTGTTGAACAACATATTACATAACAAAGGAAACAAATGTAATTTTATAAGAGTGAGGTATGATTTTGTGTAACATTGCTAAATGAAGATCAAATTATCTACTACTTTTTTATCTATAACAGGAAAGCAACTCAATATTCATGCTTGAAATTTCCAACAATGATATTAGTAATCACAACTGACATATCTTCCAAATTTCAGAGAAATTCGTTCAAGTTTGGCGGAGTTAGACAAAGTTGAAGTTAAGGCGATGTTTAAGGGTGATCCATTTTTTATGAAACAATCTGTAGATTGTGAAGGAAATTCTTCACTTGATGAGTAATATGGCACCATTACAATCACTATCTTGTCCTATGAAGATTCCTTGTTGTATTGATGCTATATTTATACATGGTTTTCCTTGTCTATAATTAGTGGAGCCAATTAAATTATTGTTTCTAAATATAACAAGTGGAGCCAAGCCGAGCCGAGCCGAGGGAAGATGATTTCAGGCCGAGCCGAGCTGCCATCGGTTCGGTTTGGCTCGCCTTAGGTACATCTATAGTTCAAACCATGGTCGGGTCAAACCAAAGACTTTTAAAATAGGTACACTCTGTATTCTTGCCAAACACTCAGGACAAAAAGAATGAGAGTGGCATGAATGACAACTTGGCCACATGGAAGAAAGGCCCTGTGCCTAATGTGCTTCCGAGAATAGATAACGTTCATTCCTTTATTTATCACTTCATGCTTTCATATTTTCATCACTGAAAATATGATAGAAGGGGAAAATTCATCGCCTGCCTTTAAGACAATGTAGGATGCGATAATGGCGGCCTCAAAAGATTGGAGCGCAAAAATGTTCAGACCTACACAATTAATAGGGAAATGATAGGACCGTAGGAAAATGAAGCAGGGTATACAATCAGCAAGGTTAAAGGAGCAAGTGAAACACAGGATGAGCGAACACTGCAACACCGGTAATTTTATAATATGCCCAATGATTCATCCTATTATTTAACCCACGATGAAGCTTCCTGTGTCACAGCTATTCCATAAGGTAAGAGTGATCCAAAAGCTATCGCATACTATTTTATCTAAAAGGTGTGTCATCTGCGCAATTGTGACTCCATTTAATATTTTCAGGGAAAAACAAGGTGTAACAATTAAGTTCCGGACTTTATCTAAGTTAAGCTACGTCATTGAAACTCTTTTAGTATTGTCGAAATTATTAGAATATAGCATCGATGAATGATTGACGCCACCTGATGTCTTTTCATTTCAAAGTAACTGTGTCAGCAATTAATTAAACTATCTCGTGTAAAGTTCGTCGAAACCCAAGAGAATCATTAAATAGAATATCACTGGACATCGCATCAATATTGTATGAAAATACTTGATTCGTCCACATAATTAATTGTATCACCTTGCATATTGACATTTTCTCTGAGATGCTGCCACAGTGAGTTGTAATGTAATGTATGTGCAAATTGCGCATGAATTGGTAGCTGTGTGTGTGTTATCTCCCACGCTTTCAAATTTGTGTAAAATCCGTAGAAATGAACCAATCATTACAAAACTTGAAGTGCACGTGAGTGAGGATATTTTCTACCTACATACCAAAATTTGGGCAATTTGAACAAGTAGTTTTTGAATACAGGGCGATAACTTAGGTGCATTGATGTTTGCAGCTTGATTTGACTTCTTCTGACCTCATGGCCTGACCAGGAAGCACTTGAGGTCAACTCCTGAAGTGATGATGACCAGGCCACTTCACTTACACTAACATTTTTAACTTAAAGAAGATGTGGCAAGGTAGTGGTCGTGGGAAGAGTTCAGATAGCAGTGGATGAGACGAAGAGGGAGAGAGAGCAATGCAAACACTGAGTAGCAATAACGCGTCGAACAGACGAAGTTCAAGCTGTTGACATCGCTACACTTCACGATATCGTCTCTAATACAAAAAGTACGTATCCGATCTGCAGAAATTTTTGTATGTAGGTAGAGAATATACTCAAGAATGTCTTCCTGAAGTTTAGTACCGATTGAATCATTCTTGCAGATTTTGGACAAATTTGAAAACCTGGGGGGAGAAAACCTATAAGAACCCATGAATTTTATACAGATGCAATTTAAAAAATGAGGGATCACAGGGGTGGAGATCTGCACAACAGCTGAACAAATGCAAATGATACTTTACAGATTTAGTGCTATGGCACAGAATCATACCCGTCACTTAGCACTAGGCCTATATAGAAATGCTTTCTTCAATTGCAGCAGATCTGAAGCAAAATTATAATTTCAGTCATTAACTATTCAACAGCTAAGGCATTTCGGATTGCTCTGTTGCTGTAGGATTCACTTTACATCGCTCGTCGAGAATTAAACATTTTCCCCCAAAATATGTAGTAGTTGTAGCATAGACATATGTGGCGCACGGGATGGTGCAGACATAGAGGAATGTACACATAAAGTGACATAGTTTGGATAATACAAAGTGTTAATCGATTTCACAACATTGCTGCTGGTTGCCAAGTGCCTTATGCAATTCCTATACTGACCGATAACTATGATACAAACTAATTTGAATTGAACCTTCAACTATTTAACGCCTATATTTTTAACAAGTCAGCAGATACTGAATAAATGACGCAGTTTAGAATTTTTAAGGTAGACATGATATGGGTTAGTGTGTAATATGCGAAATGTGCTACTATCTAATCTTTTTTTCGTAATTTTGGCTATTCAACAAAATATTTCTTTATGAATGATGTTCAACTTGCAAGGTCAACAAATGAGTATTGCATCAATCAGATTATTGTGAATGTCGTTAGACGAGAATCATTTATGGTAGATGCCCACAAGATAAAGAGCAAGTCGTAAGCCATGAGTAAGTCATGAGGCAGAATCCAATTGACAATATCTGCGTGATTATTTTTCCTGACAAATAATAAAAGTACGTAGAAGAAGAAACTTTCAATCACTGTAATATGATACAGTATAACATAAATCTACACATACAGCACCTGCCATGAAAAATACATAGACATGCATTGCATATATAACTGCATACTGTCAAAAGGTACTGTTGCTTATGCCACATTCTGCATGCCGGCTGTATTTGAAAACAATACTAGGGAACTTCAGTTGCGGAGCATGGTTTGTTTTGTCTTGTGTGCCAACGGTCCTAGGGGTCTATCACGTTTTTTTTAATCAAACAAAAATACATATCGAGTAAAACATGCGCCAACGCGCACTCGTTCAAAGCAATCTACCATTGTAGCACGCCTTTCCGTGCCGTGGTTCTCCATTGTTGACTTCTTTTTTCCACATTGTACTATATGGGTAAATTACACACAATATGCATATGTTTTCACGATCGATCAAGCTAAATTTCTATGCAAATACTCTTGATAATCATAGACATGTCAATCAAAATCTGTCTTGATCATCATAGCACGTCGTCAAACAAAATTCTCTACACAACTCGTGCATAAGATTGCGTCATCATAGCATTCAAACTCGTTGGACTTAAATAGATTTCACACTTATATATCAACGGGCCGCAATGACGAGCTTAATGAGGCCTCATACAAGATTTCGTTCCACAGACTGCTTCTTCGATCGCTCCTTAATGAGGTAACTGGTCTTTATTTAATGACGAGAGCTTAATGAGGCCTCATAACAAGATTTCGTTCCAGAGATCGCTTCTTCGATCGCAGCTTAATGAGGTGTCCTTAAACTCGTTCCATAGACCAATCAAAACAGCGAAAATTTAATGACTACTCTAGGGCCGTCACTAAAAGAGTGAGCTGTCAGTTTTGGTCAGTATACTTGAAGATGGCAAATGTTACTGATATCGTTAGCGATTTCGGCCGTTTCCCAAGGCATTATCGAGAGCGTTATGTACCGATGGACTTGGATGAGCTCTCAGAAGAGGATATACGAAGTGTTTATAGATTTAATGGAGATCAGTTGTCGCTCATAGCGAACGATTTGCGGCCTTTCATTGAGGAAAACTACAGCACGGAATCTTTGCGTGGGAGGCCTTTGTCGGCACTTGAGCATGTCATCATGATGACATAATGATGTGAGCTTAATGATGTGTGACACACGCATCTTCATTTATGAGGCCCTAGTTAAGGATGAACTGCGATAAAGAGCAGCTCTTTGGAACAAAATTAGAGAGTCCTCTTTAAATTATCTAATGCAGCCGCTCAATGAGCGGATTTAGAGAGGGGTCTCTGGAACAGCCTGCTGACTCGTGGAATGCTGTAAAGAACAGTTCATGGCGTAAGTGAAGTTGGCGGAGCTACTCAGCGGAACCATTTTTTATTACAGCATAATTCCACTCGAAACAAATTCTACTTTATTAATTTCAGTCTCCTCATCACGATTATGGCCTCAAATTCTACAAATTCACAGTCGTTATTGAGAAATTTAAATCTAAAGACAAAAGTGGTCCCATTGTGAAGTTAGCGGGACCACTCAGGGTAACAGATTGCTGAGTCTCGCTAATAGGCGCATCAAATCAATTTCTTTTTGTCACTACCTGATCCATTTTGTTGCTCTGATCACAAATGCATGCTTCATTTGTCAAAACAATGCAGCTTTCAGTTCTCATACTAGTTTTATCATCCTAGATTTTCATCATAGAATAAAGATTTAATCAAAGATTTCTCGCTATCTAGGTGCTTCATTCATGAAAACAGCTAATCTAGAGAACAGATAGTCGTAGTAGACTTAATACTTCTTCATATAGCGGCCCAGGAAAGTGAAACTACTTGATATCCCTTCACCTGTTGCCCCTGAATTTGATAGTGGTATCATCCTTATACCGTACTAGGATATAGGCAAAATCTTAACAACTGAATATGCAAGAGAGCGGTCCAAACTAGGGTTCAAAAAACATTGCTTGTTTTAAAACAATGTTTCAAAACACAGTTTTAAAACATGTTCTTTTATCCAAAGCAAAAAAAACTTGTTTTTTGAGAATTCATCATGTTAGTGGCTTCTTATGACATTTGATCTAGCTTTAACTACAAAAGCAAAATATGTAGGTCTAGATATCATAGCAATCTGAGTATCATATGTTGTGTGTTTTTATTGGTATTTGGCATCACTTCATAGGGAGTGAATCATTGAATAAGTAGACGTATTAGGTAGAGTGGTAACTCCGCATTTATTAAATCCCCAATGTGTATACACTTTCGAATTTATTAAATGAACTCGAGGGGATATAGTTGGTATTTGTGTCCAAATGTGAGATATGCAATTTTTAGCAATTTTTAATAATTTGCCACGGAATGGAGTGATCATGACTGTAATGCAGAAGGAATGATGGTATTTTGCAGATTACCAGTGTCATGACAGCCTTGGATGGGAAGTGTTTGCTAAATTAGCAATTCGATGGGTTCCTATTTTCATGCTGAACCTCAAGAGTATTTTCTTAAGCATGATCATACCACAGGCAGCCTGCCACCGGCAGAGCAAAATTACATAATCAAAGACAGTGATTTTAATTTAACCCATTTAACGCCAGTGTAACGTTTTCGTTACAGCACTTTTCGGGATCTTCTGTCCTCTCCAGCTTGAGACATATGATACAATATTTTGATTACCATACATGATTTATCACATGTTTTCAGGCAAACTATCGTCAATTCAAAAATTAGCCCTTTTTAGTGCTTATATTTCATCACGAATTTAGACAAAAAATAGGCTTGAATTCTGCTTATATACTGGAAGACTCAGTGTATGATCGTCCACTGGTCCACATTTACTGTAATTTACTGTCCATGTGATTTGCGTGGTCTCATTATCCATCACAGACCGAAAATAGCAATCAACAACAGTTTTAAAGTAAACGGTGGTGAGCACTGTCAATTTTCTTCAAAACTAGCGTTTGTTGAATACTGAAAACGATCGACAATTGCTTTGGAATATCGTATTCTTAGTGTCTTCTAAGTGTGTGTAATGCTTGTTGCTATTTTTAGCCTATGGCTTTCCCATCACAAAACCAACTGAAGTCAATTGCCATAGTATTTTCCTCAACATAGATTTGTTAGCTCATGTACGGAAGCAAGTCAAAGAGAGATCAAATATCAAGCATTTCCATTTATAGCCTAATCATAAACATAAAAGGGTGCCAGTTCCCCTGGACATAGAATACAAAGACTTCCTCTTATGACTAGAGAAATTTCAATACAAAACTTCCTTGGCCGTAGACGCTGTCTCTCCCTACAAGGGCACGCCAGCGGTTCGAGATGGCCCAAACTGGATTAAAATATCTACAAAGGCTAAACTTGATTATATCAGCCTGTGTAGCTGTCTGAAGACAATACCCAAGCTGTTGCTTACTATGGACTGAAATGTGCAATAGGCCTAATGCCGACGATGACGGTATATGATTGTTGTCACAAAACCTCCAGAAGTAAATGCTTCATCAGAGCTGTGACACGATGATGAGTTGAAGATGAGAATGTCTCAGAAATATGTGTCTCAAGCGATGTCTCAGAGGTTAGTGACATCGGAGGGCAGTGTGAGATTCCAACGAAAGATGACTAGAATGATCATTTTAGCAAACAGAAAAAGCAGTCAATAAAATGGCAAATATCGGTGGTTCTCATCTTTTCAAATAGGACAAACATTCTCTGGATGCATTTCAAGGCAAGAAGCTTTATGAGATGCTTGATACGCATGCAGATGGTCCCATCGATCTCTTGGTGGCAGAAACCAGTGATTACCCGGGACAAAAGAATTGTTTAGGCCTATACATAATGTTGAACAATCTCAAATGCGCTAATTTCTTGGTGTTCTTTATTTATGTGGACATTGCGAATTACCGAGGCGTTTCCATTTCCAGCTTGACTTTGGAGTCGACGCAGCAATTGAATCAATTTCTCGACAGGAGTTTCGAAATGTAAAAACTTCTTCTCATTTCAATGATAGCAATTTTACAGCAAACGACAACGACAAGTAGCATTAGGCAGGCCTTTGATTAAATTTGCCAATTCACAGTTTCAACAAATACCTCTGAAATGCGATGGAGAGCTTTTATGATGACACATCACTTCGGCAGGAATTGTTGTAGCAATTCACAAGTTATCACAATTGACGTTGCCTTGAAAAAAGAAGGGACTCATAACATCACCTCTCCATGCTCAATCCAAAACAACGACCTTCGGACAATGAAGAGATAGTTCTTGCTTGATGCCATAGGGGTTGACTGTCTCACCAGTAGCTACATTTGTGCTTCGTCGGTTGAATGAAGTTGAACAGATCAGGAACTCTTCCCAAAAGTTTTACACATAGCAAACACTAGTCGAGCCATGTCCTCTTCACTCAAATCTTGAACGAACATCTCTCAATTTTATGCGGATTGTGGTCACATGTTCTAGGCATGCTTACTCTGAGAAGAGAATTTTGACTAACACCAAATTCAGTCGACGTGGTCCGTGTCGATGCATGTGGACGATGATTAAAAAATCTCATAGTCATAGTGTTTTCATAACCTGCTGCTGTTATTGTGGACCAGTTCTTGGAAGAAAGATGCTGCCCGCAATAAGCTATATTATCCACAGATCCAGCATCTTTCTTCCGTAAGCATGCCTAGAACATGTGACCACAATCCGCATAAAATTGAGAGATGTTCGTTCAAGATTTGAGTGAAGAGGACATGGCTCGACTAGTGTTTGCTATGTGTAAAACTTTTGGGAAGAGTTCCTGATCTGTTCAACTTCATTCAACCGACGAAGCACAAATGTAGCTACTGGTGAGACAGTCAACCCCTATGGCATCAAGCAAGAACTATCTCTTCATTGTCCGAAGGTTGTTGTTTTGGATTGAGCATGGAGAGGTGATGTTATGAGTCCCTTCTTTTTTCAAGGCAACGTCAATTGTGATAATTATCTCGACATGTTCAAAGTTTTCGCTGTTCCATATCTTCGTCAAAAGCGAATTATGAGCGCCTCCGCTCTGGAGCAAGGAGACAGGATCATTCCTCGACCAAACATTTCTTCGTGGCTGGATAGGCAAGGGACCAAACTCCCTGACGTGGCTGTCCAGAAGTTCAATCGCAAGTCCACGTGATTTTTTGCAAAAAGACTCCGTAAGAGGATTCTCTGTAATGGAGTTCATGGAGACCGTGATGAGCTGTGGATAATATAGCTTATTGATTCATAAATGCATTTACATTTATTTCTACAGACTGGAGAGATAGCGCAAGAGCCTGCCACTCTGTGATATCACAATGTAGACGATGTCTGATGTCGTCAAAATGGTTTATCTGCAATAAAGTTGGAAACAAAGTAAAGTTGCAGTGAATCTGAGTAAAGACTGGTAAAAATAATAGTCCCAATTGGACACATAATATATACTACTTATAATATTTTAAGAGTAGAATATAAAAAAATAAGTGATAATTTAAAGTGCTCTAGCTCCTAAACGAAGCCGAAGCGCACGTTCAGCTTTGAGTATGTTAATTATCAGTTTCATAGTGTAACTGACAAAAACTTTCACGTAAATCGGAGTAGTCAGTCAACGGGAAATGATCATCAAAAATGGCCATTTTTGCTATTTTTCAAAAAAAATCAAATTTCGTCGACTTCCAGTTCGACAACGACTTGCAGTAGAAACTTTCTATTGGTACTAGCTCTTATCAGTTATTATGCATAATGAATAGTTAAAAAATCATTGAGTTTAGAGTGCATCTTCAGGAAGAATTTTGCCTATGGAATTGAGCTAGTTTTGAATATAAAAAAGTAGACCTAAAATTTTAGTCAACTTTGAGAAGCTGTATCTCACGATTGAATGATGATATCGGGCTGAAAATTGATATACATACTAACCTACACTAGTATAATACACATATAAAACATTGCGACGATAGCTTACTTAGTCTTTGAGATGTAGGTCTTCAAAGAACGGAAATTTTAAAAAATTGAAGATAGAAGATTGTTTTTGTCGAGCATAGTCTTCTTCAGAAGGCTGTAGCTCGGAAAGTATGACGAGTTAGACGGAAATATTTGATTTCTGTCGGTTTCCTACCAGGAACAATCAGCTGTTTAAGTCTGAAGAAAATCCGAGAACCTTCGCCACTCACTTTTCCCGAAATCTGTCGTTTTTTTGTGGAATGACCCTCTTACTCTGTGATGATTGACCTTAAATAAAGTCAGTTTATTGTTCCAGACTAATATTTACAGTCATTGCGATGCTATCATCACCAACACAAATCAAAGCACGAACTGATTATTGAGAGAGATTGTTGTGAAAGATTTTCTGCAAATTCTACATAGGATGCTTTGTTATCAATATCATGCCTTGAATCTATTGTCAACAACACGACCTTACATCACAATCCACTCAACTATCTTCCTTTCTCAACCTTTTCTGACATTAAATATCTACTTCATGCTTTGTTCTTTTGTCTCATGTATGATGAATATATTATGTATGAGAATTGCACATGCACATTTCAACAAACTGAAATTTATTGGCGGTCGATGATACAAGTTTAATAAGCATCAGTTACTGTTTTTAAAATGAAGTTTTCAAGCATCCATCTGTCAAAAAAAATTGGACAACGTCATGTTTTTTTATTTTGTGCTTTTTTGTGCTCGATATTGGTGACTGGGTACTCTGTAAATATGAGCGTGCCGTTGGTATCCATGGTCAACAATACCCGGCTCACAAGAAATTCTACAAATATCGACAAAGAATGCCCTCCTGCAAATTTGAACTATTCTCTACCGATAATGGAAAGTCCAAATACTGGAGAATTCACATGGTCCAAACCAGAGCAAGGATATGTTCTCGGTGCCTTTTTTGTAGGATATATCATTCTACAGATACCAGCTGGTAGGCTGGCTCAGCGCAATGGTGGTAAATGGATTTGTGCAGGAGGTTTAGCTATATCATCGGGGTTGATGCTTTTGACCCCGCTGTTTGCAAATATAAGTGTTTATCTTGTCGCAATACTACGCCTTCTCATAGGACTAAGCCA
Organism: Prostheceraeus crozeri; assembly: GCA_907163375.1. Lineage (NCBI taxonomy): Eukaryota > Metazoa > Platyhelminthes > Polycladida > Euryleptidae > Prostheceraeus > Prostheceraeus crozeri. Next base: position 42,783 of record CAJQUW010006612.1, on the reverse strand, counting down.
AGGAGTGTATTACCCAGCTGTTTTTGCAATGCTTGGTCGATGGTGTCCCCGAAAAGAAAGTACGTTTTTTACAACAATAATATTATGTGGCATAGAACTTGGAAATGTACTCAATGCATTTACAAGTGGAGCATTGTGCAAGTCATCACTTTTTGGTGGATGGCCGTCTGTTTTCTATGTCGATGGAACAATCGGATTTCTATTTGCTATCTTGTGGATAACACTGGTGTACAATTCACCAGAAGATTGTCCGCGGATCACAGAGGATGAGAAGCTGTATATTATGGAATCAGCTGGGAACGATCAGGAGGAAGTCAACACACGACCATTTCCATGGAGAAAATTTTTTACTTCGAGTTACGTCTATGTTTATGTGATATGTAGTGGTATATTCGTCTATATTACCACCACGTACTTTTCCTGTATTCCACAATTCTTGTCAGATGTGCTTCATTTTGACGTCTCTAGTGATGGCCTGATTGACGGAACTCCAAATATTGCTTTCACAATTTTCGCCTTGGTATTTTCATATGTTGGATACTTCATTGAACAGCACGAGTTAATTGGAAGAACTGGGATGAAGAAGATGTTGACATTGATTTCATTTTTGGGTTACGGAGGCTGTATATTCGGCATAACATTTGATGTATGTAACAGAACGGCAGTTGTCATATTATTAGTATGCGCGTTTTCATTTAACGGCGGAGTTTTCGCAGGATTCTATGGCACTCCAGTGGACTTATCACCCGAATATTCTGGTGTTATTTTTGGATTCGGAAACACAGTAGGCACATTTTGTGGAATTATTGCGCCGATTATAACGGAGAACATCACTGTTAAAGGGACAGTCCATGAGTGGATCACTGTCTTCTATATTCTCAGTGGAGTAGCTGCAGTTGGAGGTCTTCTGTACGGTTTTTGTGGATCGGCAGAGCGCCAGGACTTTCATTTGGAAGAGATATTAGTTCCAGAGCTGAAAATCAACCAGGCATTGATTAAGAATGGAAAGAGGTTCGAAAAGGGATTGGAGAGTTAGATTCTGACAGATCTGATTGTTCGCCACGCGTTGACGTGGAACAAGTGAGTTTCGTCGACAAAAGAGCCACAGTGGAAGAGGAGAGTTATCAAAGAAGCATTACAGCTGTGCATTATTATCATCGTGGAATGACGATTTTCTTATTCTACCTATTTTGACACGAATATTATGATATCTTCAATGCTTTTAGATATTGTTCACAGATATTTTCATGGACAGCATGCCCATATTGTTTAAACTAATAAAATTATTTCGCTTACGAGCCATCGAACCTGTAATTTTGGCGGAAAGCCTCAATTGTCGTGAATGAATGATGCAAATGAAACACCTAAATTTTATCATGTCATTCAGTTGGAAAAGTCTGCTCTTTACTAAACTTATTCCATAAGTAAAGAGAATGAATGTTACCCCGGAGCCCTCCTTTATAACTACGCATAGCCGATTATTCGTCAGATAATCTAACTTTTGTAGAAATTGAAGATTTTCAATTGTCATGGTATGACGAAAATGACGACATGGAATGTCGCTTTGGGTTTCCTAAAATCAACTCTATTTTTCTTACGATATCGTTGTATTATGAGCACATTGAAGTGATTGTGGCTTCCGACCGTCTCATTCCACAACTACTGCATTAATTGACTTGACAGAAAGCGCTCTGAGATTGTACGATGACAAAGACACGATGGGGATTGTGATAATATCTTTAGATCTATCATCTGCATTCGATTCTGTAAATCATGATCTGTTATGCAAAAAGCTTCATGACATGGATTTCCAAACGGCTTTGTCAATTTTATAAGATCTTATTTGTCCAATCGGAATTTTGTCGTGAAAATCAATGGCACAAGTTCTTCTGTGAAAGACATGCTTAGAGGGGTGGCGCAAGGATTAGTGCTCGGACCTGCATTATTCTGATGTAGTTTGTATTGTATTGAATTAAATAGCATGAATTAATAATTTAAGTATACATGAAATCAATGTCGTCAGAACGAAGGTGTTGTTGCAAGCATGGCACACGAAAGTAAAACCAATACTCGAAAGGTTTATTTCTGATAACTTTACAAGGTGCATGTAATTAAAACATGCTACTAAAACACACACATAGAAATTAGACATAAGGTACAATTTGCAACATCTCTCCCCCTTTTAAAAAGGGATCTTACTAGAAGAGAAAAATAGCAGATATTAGTGTCAATGTTTGTTGTACGTGTGAAATGAACGGCAATCACCAAGAAGTAATTTGGAGCTTTAGTGTCACAGATCCAACCGCTCAGGTCGCCTAACACAACGACCAGAACCGGTACGAATAGGATTGTCATCAGCAGTCACTGAATGGCGTTCAACACGATTACGCCTAGGTCTTCCGTTGTTCACAATCTGTCCACCAACATTCTCGGATCTCCAACTTCTCATCTGCTCGCATTCGGGACTTCTAGTCTCGACTTCGGGACTTCTCCTCGGCTCGCTCTGATCGGGACTTCTCCTCGGCTCGATCTGATCGGGACTTCTCCTCGGCTCGCTCTGATCGGGACTGCTCCACGACTCTCTCTCGGGACTTGTAGCGTGAAAAGGTGCTGATGTAGCATTTGTGTTGTCTAACTGCTGTTGTGTAAGAGTGCTAGTGCCAGTATGCGCTTCAACCGAATTTGTGGTCCTAAAATCAGAACTATCTCTAGTTTCCACCATTTCTCGTTCAATCCTCTCTACATCCTCTCTTAACTCAACCGAATCTTTCACGAATGTCAATTGATCTATATGCCTCCTATGAACGGATCCATCTACGGCATCCATGATCGTCATCATTCTGTTTCCCAACTTCTGAAGAACTATACCGTTGCATAGACGCATATCATTACCTCTTCTAAACGTCACCTTCGAACTACCTATCACCTGACTTCTCAAAGCACTACCTCTAAAAAGAACACTAGGTCGCTGACGTGTGGTGTGATGTTCACAGTTACGGTATTGAAATAGAAAGTTCAGTACAAAGTTTTGCAATTCATAAAACGTATTAACTTCTTTGATTACTGCCGAAATAGCATACTTCAACGACTTCACGAAGTTTTCGGCTAGCCCGTTCGACTGTGGATGTCGGGGTGCCGTGTGCAAATGTGACACATGAATACTCTGGAGCCAATTTTTCAAATTACCCGCAAAATGTGAACCGTTATCAGTGACCAAGACCTGTGGCACACCTTCTCTGGCAAAGAATGACCTCAAACATTTTTCTGTGAAATCGGCAGTAGCTTCACGAGTGATAAACAACTCCGGCCACTTCGAATAAGAATCAATGACAACAAGGAAATAATACCCCTTAATGGGACCAGCATATTCAGCATGTATTCTTTGCATCCTATCGTATGTCAATGGCCATGATTTAAGCTTTGATGTCCTGGCTCTCTTTTTTTCTTTACAATTATCGCAAGAACTGAAAAAATTCTGACAAAATTTTCAATGTCTGCATTGACTGTCGGCCACCAGCATGTGAGGCGACTGAGAGACTTCATGTGTTCGACACTGAGGTGAGTAGAATGTAAATGGGTCAATACTTCTTTTCGTAGAACAGGAGGAATAATGATCATCTGGCGAAAACAAAGAAAACCTTCAGGCGTGACACTCAATTCATCACGATGAATATATATATTGTGGAACAATTTCTTCGCTCTACACGACCAACCTTGGCGAAGGGCGTAGAGTACATTACTGTAATAGCGTTTCGTCTCATCTGCTAACTTCTTAGCATCAATAGTCAGTGGATTCACGAAAAGAGCAGTATCATCATCTAGATCATTCGAATCACTAAAATGGGAAAATCTTGATAGGAAATCTGCTTGTGGAATCTTCTTCCCGCTGCGGTATTCAATGTCATAACTGTATTGGGATAAATGAATAGCCCATCTTTGCAGCATGTGCGACGTTCCTTTCTGTAGTGACTTCTGAGGATGGAAAATATAAGACAACGACTGATGGTCAGTGACAATAGTAAAACGCAATCCATACAAAAACTTGTGCAGTCTCTTAATACACCATACTAACGCGAGAGCCTCCTTCTGAGTTTGAGAGTACCCCCGTTCACTCTTAGACAACTTACGCGAAACACATATCACTGGTCTGCCTTCCTGCTCCAACATGCCACCAATAGCATACTCCGATGCGTCACAAATGACTTTGGTATCAACGCCTTTCCTAAAGGGTTGCAATAGACCACTAAAAACCATTTCTTTCAAGGCTTTTAATCTACGACTATGGTCAGGAGTCCACTCGAATACATGTTCAGACTTACAAAGATCAAACAAAGGAGCGGCTGTGTCTGCGAAAGATTCATGAAATCGGCTGTAGTACTGCAATGAACCGAGAATTGACTGTAATTCGGTAACGGAAATAGGATCAGGAGACTTAATGATAGGATCAAACTTGTCAACATCTGGATGAATTCCATCTTTCGATAAAACGAAACCTAAATATTTGATTTTCTCAACCGCAAAAACACTTTTGGCCTTGTTGATCTTGACGTTGTATTCACAGAAACGTTTCAAAACAGTAGTCAATGTGTGCATGTGGGATTCTCGATCTTTGGAATGAATTACCACATCATCTTGGTAGGCTACCACATTACCAATGCCTGACAGAATCTTGTCAATAGCTAGTCTCCTGAAATACACTAGGTGAAATCGTCATGCCAAACGGGAGAAACCTATACGAATAGAGACCGAATGGAGTGTTTATGGTGCTGAGCTCGCGCGACTGCTCATCCAAAGGCAACTGAAGGAAAGCGTTCTCCAAATCAATTCGACTGAACACGCTGGAGTTCGATAACTGTGTGAAAATGTCTTCAGGCTCGGGTGTTGTACACGCTCGTTGGCGCAAAAAAGGGTTCACTGTGACCTTATAGTCTCCGCAAATGCGAACAGTACCGTTTGCCTTAATCGGACACACAATAGGTGTGGCCCACCTTGAACTATTGACCTTCTCAACAATACCGGACTTCTCCAGCTTCTCAAGGTTCGCTTTCACTGAATCACGTAATCCATACGCCAAAGGACGACACTTATGAAAAACAGGCTCAGTAATTTCGCAATCAATATGGATCGGATCGACCTTCAAACCACCTGAACTCTGGGAAACGGTCTCAATAAGCGTGCTAAGTGAGGAAAAATCCGTCGTGGAATTTAGAAGACCCACAATCTCATCAGATATAACTTGACCTGGACGTTGATTCAATATTTCAGCAATCTGTGGATAGAGTATGCGTATATCTTTCCATCCGAGTATGTTGAGACCTTCACAAACACACAATTTTGCTTTATGAGAATTTTCAACAAACAAGTCGATTTCACCGTAGTACGTGTATGTATGACCGGTAATGCCTCGACAACTTCTGGTTGCTGGACATATCTTCTCCTTGAAACAAAAGGTGTTCTCGATCGAAATAAATGAATGAGGGCTACCCGTGTCAATAATAAATTCAACTTCATTCAGTGCATGAGAATCGGCAACTGTGAGAAACTTCTTAATGTGTGAACCGGAAAGATCGGTATACATTACTAAGTCAGCAAATTCATTCTCTGCTGTGGAGATGTTTGACTCTTCACCATCATCAACATATCCCACCCCGGAACGACAGACTCTGCCTATATGTCCTTTCCTAGAACAAGTCTTACATGTGGCATTTCGAAATCGGCATGCCTGAGACGAGTGATTCCTTCCACCGCAGGATGAACAACCTGAACTTATGGGCCTGCTAGTTGAATTGGATTGATTTTGGGACGTGGATTGAGAAGCGGTTTGACAGACTTTCGCTATGTGACCTTGACGATTACACTTGTTGCAAGTGACGTGTCTAAACCTACACGTAGCTCTGTTGTGTTGTTCTCCACATGATAAACATTTTCCAAACTGACTAGCATTAGAACTGGAATTTTGTCGAAATGAATCATGATTAAGCCTACTCGGCTGATGTGATTTCTGTAATCTTGAATTAGCACTGAATTTTTTCCTGGAAGAACTGTGAATTTTGTGAACAACTGACTCTGTTTCGTTTTTGGATATCGCTGCCGTTATGTCAACAAATGATTCGCAAATCTGTTTAGCTTTAGAATAAGTCAAGGAGGTTTCCAACAACAATTTCTTCTTAATTTCATTGTGATTAATGCCAGCTACTAACCTGTCTCGCAAGTGCTCCTCCAAGGAAGACCCGAAATTACACGTGGAGGCCTGTCCCTGCATCTGTACAATAAAATCACGCACTGTCTGATCGGAACGCCGATAGAGCGAATAGAACTTGGACCGTTCAGCAATTTCATAATTCTGTGGAGTGGTGTGTTTCACGACTAAATCGCGAATCTCAGTAGTAGTCAAAGAATCGGGTGTCTTAGGAAAAGCTAGATTCTTGATTAGCTTATATGCTTCTGCACCGGCTAATGTTAATAAAAATGCCGTTTTATTCGTGGTAGGATCGACTTTATCATTGGTCAAGCAATATAGTTCAAACCTGGTGAACCAGTCCGTACATTCGGACGAATGAATATCCAACCTTTCTAATTCGGAACTCATCTTGTATAAATAATCCTGCTCGCTAACGCCAATTGATGTAGTTTGTATTGTATTGAATTAAATAGCATGAATTAATAATTTAAGTATACATGAAATCAATGTCGTCAGAACGAAGGTGTTGTTGCAAGCATGGCACACGAAAGTGAAACCAATACTCGAAAGGTTTATTTCTGATAACTTTACAAGGTGCATGTAATTAAAACATGCTACTAAAACACACACATAGAAATTAGACATAAGGTACAATTTGCAACATATTCTCAATTTATACAAATGATTTGAAAGTTAAGTTACCTAATAGTAGACAAGTGAAACATGCTGATGACATATATCTTATTCTTCCCATCTATAATCAAAGTGAAGTGAAAGGAGAAATTGAGAGCGAAATCAAAAATGCGATAGACTGGTCCATAAGAAACAAATTGACTTTGAACGCGAAGAAATCATCCATCATGATATGTCAAAAGAAAAATGTGGTACCCTACAACAACTTGCCTTTACCTGTGGTTCCTAAAATGAGGATTCTTGGAGTCGTCTTGAATAACAAACTGTCATGGGACGATCACATCGGAGAAGCTGTCAAACGATGCAATCGCCGATTTTTTATTATCAGAAAGTTAAAACATTAGCCCGAAAGAACTTGAAATGATTTATGCAGCCATTATGCAATCTGTAATTGAGTATTCTTGTCCGGTTTTCGTTCACCTACCAAGGCGTCTTGAGAAGAGAATGCAGCGGCTAGACAAGAGAGTCTTCAAATTTATACGTGTATATCGAAATGATGATAATCACAATTTCAAGCACAAGTTTAAATGGAATCCTAATCGTGTCAAACAGTGGAGATTGTGCATCAGCAAAAAACTGTTCCAAAAAGTTTCACTGACCCAGAATCACTTGCTACAAAAATATATTCCGGAGCGACTTTACTACACGAAGCATTTTCGTCTAGACATGACACGTACGGAAAAATATAAACACTCATTCTTTCCTTCTGTTTCTTCCTTCTTAAACCGGAAAGACAACAGTGTCTAATCGCAGTGTATCTAGCTTCATCATCTGTTTTCATCTGAAATGTGCTATATTTACCTGTACTACTTTATCACAATTTGATTTCCATTTGCTTGAAAATGTACACTTATTATTATTATTATTGCAAGGCAACTAATGTCATTATGGCAGTTTTTGATATACAGCATCTGGGTTCTATATGGCTACTTAGGCTTTTGCTTGTAGGCCAACAAAATATTCATAAACCATAAATAAACCACAAACCTTCGGCGTCCAGCGCCTTCAATGGTCGATGTTTGGATGGCCATCCAAACATCGACCATTGAAGGCGCTGGACGCCGAAGGCCTGTCTGCCATACTTTTAACTTTAACTTGATTATATTGGCCTAAACTAAAAAAAGGGGAGTTTTAATAACCTTGCATAACTTTCTCAGAAAGATGATCTCCCGTCACCTGGTCAACTACATTTTTAATAGTGATGGTATGACGAAAATAATGTCATGGAATGACGCTTTGGGTTTCCTAAAATTAACTTCACTTTATATCACAAATTCGCTATACAATAATAACATCGAAGTGATCAAACGACAGATGATTCTATCAGCTCAGCATTTGCATTGATACATACACGATCATCTGGATTGTCTACGGGTACACGATCTGTTTATGGATACCCTTAAGCTTATAACCCTGCATTAAGTTATGTAACCCCTGCATAACGTAGTATATTAAAAATGAAAACTTTCTTGCTCATCTTCGATATAATTCCTCATCAAAACAGTGAAGAAAATCAAATTAATTTATGTACGATTCAGGCGCAATAACAATCGACGTACTAAATTAGGCGCGAGTGAACAGCATATCGTCTTTGATGCTGAAGAGTATGACAACTCGAGAGATCGCTCAACTAATTAATGCATTTTCTAAGTGAAGTAGACTTGGATGTCCTCTGAAGTAGACTTGGATGTCCTCTTTCACGTGTTAATGAAATCTTCAAAAAATACAAGGCCTACAGTGGTGAAATTATCTATCTCTCACACCTGATTTGAATGATTGCGCTTTCTTGACGGAATAACAAACGCACAAATTTGTAATTCTACACTGTAAACCGTGGACCGACAGTTATCCTACAAAATTACTGACAAAATCAACCGACGCTTGTCACCTCCAATATCCTGCGATATCCGACGAATTTGTAGGTTCTCCACCGACATCGAAACAGATGCCTTGTATGCAAATTAACTAAACAAAAAACTGTTGAATATTGATTGATTTTTTCGATTAGTGATTGCTTGACTTTTGGGCAATCTGTATTATTGTGTGGCAAAACCATGATTTATTTTGACATAATTCAAATAATTACCTACATTTTTGATAAAATGTAAGCTATAATTCATTGCTATTCATTTTGTCGCTTTTTGTCAGTTATTGTAGGTGGTCAGTGGCAATCATCCTACAAGAACTAACAATCACCAACAAAATAGATTTTGTAGGATAAATGTCTGTCAATTGTCAGTCAACGGCTTACAGTGTACAGCTGTTTGCCGAGGATATGTGCTTCTTTCTTTATATTTCTGTGCCTCTGCTTCTTTGCTTCAATATTTTCCTCGCTCGTGCGTAATGGACTTTGATTTTATACCTGCTATAGGCCTAGGCCTACAAAAGTACATCTCTTCTTTATCATCACGTGGGCCCCTCCTCGATCATCTTCATTTAATCCATCTTCTTCCCATTTCAGTCAGTTGAACCGCATTTGTGGTAACGAGAGCTGTATTAGGAGGTATTAGGAGGAGTTTGGAGTAGCTTATATATAAAGTTGAATGAATAGTCAGCTTGAAATTGAGCTATAAAATGTCGAGGGCACGGGATATTTCCTTCTGCGCACACATGACACGCGCGGTATAGGCTACTAGTCATGTCAGTCGTGTGTGTCATGCACAAGCTCATGGAGGCTTGATCTGAGTCTAAAAACGCCACTTGTGGTGTCACAAAACGATATCAATTTTCCTTTAGATGACAAATGCGTCAGCTAGCTGGACTTCAAGTATTGTCTATGGCATTACACATGTTTAAAGTAATTATCTTGATTATGACCGGTGTAATATTAAAAATTAGTTAAATAACGTCGTGGAATGACGATTTTTGACGAAGCTTTTCAGTAGACAAATTTATAAAATCAACTTGCCTAGTATTATTTTTTTCGATTTAGCAGACAACTTGATGGTGTTCTTGACAAATGATTGGCATCGCTTTGTTCGGATGAATGTATACGAGCATCTTACAACAACAACTACAAAAATTCGATATTTTCTCAATTTTATTTCAAAAAATCTGAAAATCAGTGTTACGGCATATTTGAACAATTTTTTTTCATAAATTATGGAAATATGGATCAATCAGCATGAGTTAGTGGCGCAATTGAGCAAAATCTCGATGTTTTAATTTTTGCCCTAGATGTTTTCATCAAAATAAAATTGCACAGCTGCTGGACCAAATCGCTCTTATGCCTTGAAATTCTGCTGTTTTCTCTTCATCCTTGACGGTTTCACTTTTCGTGCTTACTACTATCAATTGCGAAATCAGTATCAACATTTTTATTACTTTCTGTGCTTGCGATAGAAGCATGCGTAGGAAGTATGACGTGCGGATTGTATTGTCCGGTCTGCTGAATTGTGGACTTCATACACACGACGTGATAGCTCTTTCAGTGAATCTGAAGATGACCGTTTGCAGCGTTAGAAAGGCCTTATGTCCTTTTCAAAATTAAAAAATAAAGACTCTCATCAGTCATGGGCTTCTTCCAACTGTTTGAGATAATTCTCCAACATTTAGAACAAGGATATTAGGCAGAGTAGCAATTAAGCATTAATTAAATTCCCAATGTGTGTGTATACAGATTCGATTATATTAAATGCGGTCGAGTTGAGACCGATTAAGACATTTGAGATAATCACATTTTTGCACTTTTGGAGAAGTTCACATTGATTTGAATGATCATGATAGAAATGCAGAATTAATAATAGTATTTTACAGATCCTCCGTGTCGTATCAACCTTTGAGAGATAATGTAGTTTGCTAAATTGCCAACTCGATGGGTTACTATTACATTAATGCTCAGCCTTATTAATGAAGGTAGAATTCGAATGACGCTACTGAAGCGACTCCAGCCGTACGACTCGAGATGCTCGGCTCTCAACTATCACTGCTTTCCATTGTATCTAGAGATTCCAATCCTGGGATCCCAAAAGCCCGGGAATGGGGTCTAATCCTGGGACTGTCAATCCCGGGGTTGAAAAATTTGCAATGTAGCTGTACTCAATCTAAAGCAAGACAAATTGGCGAAGATAAAACCACCAGAAATCCACACATGATAGAATTAGGCTCCTCATACTTCAATATAGGCCTAATCGTCAACGCTAAGTTTTCAATAATCCATCGATGATGCTTTTTTAGTAAAGGTCGAGGCTTTAATTTCAGCTTGTCAATTGCCAAAGCAAACAATTTTTGAAAGCATGACCAATTTGAAGATTAGTAGGCCTATTTGCGATGCAGGCATATACACAAGACTGGGATTAGGAATAGAGCCAATCCTCGGGATTAGGATCTTTAGGAGGCAAATTTATCATTAACCCACAGTTTTTGTTTACATATTAGCCTCTGGTTAGCTCAATACCGAATTGATCTGTTCGGGATGAATTATTTTCATCTGACCATAGTTGCTATTCAGCTTAGCTTACAGTAAAAAGGCATGTAGAATATTCTTCAATCGTACAATCCTGAGCTAAGGATTTTGGAATCTCAATGTGCTCGTGCAATGGATTGAGGAAATAGTTGTGATTTTAATTACCTTGCCATTTCACTTGTAGCTACAGCTGGTATGCTTGTATTTTGTCAATCTCGATCCTGGTTCAGAGCTTGTAATCCCGAGTCCTGGGATCAAGAAAAGTCGGGATTTTGTAGGCAGACTCAAATCCCTAGTCTTCACTGTGCCAATCCCGATTGTCAAGAAATCGCAGATTGGAAGTGCAAAAATTAGGAATTCGCAGTGTACCCTGTTACTCTCAACGTTGCCGGTATCAATTTGTGTATGAAGCGGAATAAACTTTAAGTTGACTTGGCAATTGTGATATATTGCGAGTAAATCGACTTTTGACAATTCCCTCTCTCTGCTATTCCTACGTTCCGACATCCCATATTATTGGCATACACATGTGCTTTGTCATAGCATAGTTACTATTCTACTCAATCCCGTGACCGAGATTTTCCTTGATTGTGGAATCTCTACCCTGTGCATATAATAAGAAAACATAAAGGGCCTAAGTATATAATCCCACATACAAGTATACTGACACAACTGTAATATGTAATGTAGGCTACAAAAACTAATTCAAAGAGAGATATCGAAAAGTATTCGAAAATCGATTCGGTTTCCCATACCGAAGAAGCAAGACATCTGTATAAATACATGTATTACCAAAATAACAACTGAATTGATAAATTAATCATCGGATTTCGGTATTTGCACAAACCCAAGGAATCCCGGGATTGCAATCCCTACCCGTATCACATGCTATCAACATATAGGCCTATCTATGCTTTGTAATGGGATAATTACGATTCTACTCAATCCCGGATTGAGATTTTCGGGATTTTGGAATCCCTTATTGTATCGAATGACCCCGCTTAGAGACAAGAAAAGAAAGACAATGGACGACACAAAGTTGATTGAATTAGTCCACTGTATATCAACATCATTGCACTTATGCAAACCTGTGAAGGTCTGCAAGGCCGAATGCGGGTGATCTTATAATTGATTGGCTTGCGATTTTCTAGAAATGATAATTAGGACTATTTATTTGTCTCGTTATGATTCTTCGTGTTGCAGCGTTGCCACCGCAGTGTGGTTCCGCGTAGCTTCGCAGTGAGGGGTTTGAGCTGCGCGTGCGCGTGCGCGGATGGTCTCAGAAAAACACTCTTTGGTTTGGGGTTTTTGAAGTCCCGGCAGCATATTTCTTGTAAATACATGTATACAATTAAACATTTTTTCTACTAGAACTACAGCTTTGAATTAATTTAACATTATTCAACTTTTAGGCTATCGATGATTGTGTAGGTACACCCATAGCTGAAAGTGACTTTGATTTGATGTGCGGATTTTCTAACTAGTATTTGTGAGTTATATCGATTGGGATGTTTTGTTAAGGTTGAAATAACGTGTTGTCATTTACTTATGATAATAATAACAACAACTTAGTCTAAACATATTTTAAGCTCAAAACATAATTAGCGCGGAGCCTGTTATCGATGTGGTTGAGCTGAAAATGGTAATTTGCATCAATGAACTCAAAAGAAACAAACAGGCCGAAATATTTCTAAATTGGCTCGCGTGCGCGGAAGTCGGGTTATATGACTGTTATGACGTTTTATATCAGTTCCTGTGCTTTAATCATCTTATAAAGAATCGGAATTATAGACGTCTTATTATTCATAACTTATCATAATATTGAGATCTTATTTGACACGTAACTATTCTAAAGCGTGTGAAATTATCTTCCATGTACGAGGTAATTTGCATACTGACCTTTTTATAGTTAGATGATATTATCCCAGGGTGGTGGCCGAGCCCGTAAATCTCAAAAATTATGACTCTGGGCTTAGTATGTTTCGTTTAATCAGAGAAAACATACAAACTTTCATTTTAGCCAAAAACTGCAATCTGCGCCCCATTAGCTTTACATGTGTTTTTCTTTGATTCTGTCTGACAAGAAGAGGAACTCACTAGAACTCGGCTGACGTGCCGACTCGTAGTAGGCATTGGGTGTACAATGTCCTGTGAAAGTCTCACTTTCGGCCTCGTTCCCTGCAGAAACTCGCTCTGGCTGCTGGACTAAATAGTCTTGAGGCAACACACAAGTCAATGACCATATAAAAGCTTTTCACTTATCATACCGGTCATGTCATTATGAGTGAAACACTCGTTTATTTGGGCCACTTTTGTAAGCAGTCAATTGAAGTATTCGGAAAGGAAATGCAGATTTTCATAATTTAACAGAACTCAAGTCATCGAAATCGATTGAGCTAAAACTGTGGCATCAGCAAACAGATTGAACATTGGCGAAATATCATTTGTTTAAGATATTTGGTGAAAATATCAAAAGATATTTGATCATACATTTCATTTGCAATTTCTAATAGTAGATTAATGTAATTGTTTTTTCAATTGAAAATCAACGATTTAGAATGCTGGAGTTCAAGGATAAATATAAATAACAAAGCATTATGTTTTTGTTTTAAAACTGAAAAATGACTTTTTTCATTTATGGCTAAAACTTGTCCCCTAGAAGCATGCGGAGTTTCGGAGTATAATGAGAAACTTTCTTCGACAACAAGTGACAGGTGATCAAGAGGAGAAGAAGGAGAGATTGTTTCTGACATTACCTTTCTCCACTGACAATCAGGTGAGAGAAGTGAGAAGATAATTGCATAAATGTAAACTTGATTATATTTCAGTATCATTTAAATCCAGAAGCATCTCTTCTATACTCAATACTAGACCAAAAAGTATATACAATTGTATTTCTTGTATAAATCGTGAAGGGGCAAGTAGTCGCATGTCCAAAAACGCAGTTTATCGCATTAAATGTAAATCATGTTCGTCATTTTATATAAGAGAGACTACAAGAACAATCACGGCTAAGGGAGCACTGTAAAGTTTCATCTTCATTAATAAATTTGCATTTGAGTCAACGTGACTTGATTTCGGAACCAAGCAGTATTCAATTGTCTATATTCCAATTTGGACTGCGCAGTACCGATGTCATGGTGGAATTTAAAGAGATCTGTCCACAACACCCAGAAAAAAATGTACAGCACTCGAATTTTTAATGACACAAGTGATCAAGACAGGGCAAAACGTTTTTTGGTGCATATTTTTCTTTTTTACTTTATTATCTCTGTTTTTAAAATGTAACTGTTCAATCGGTTGAAGAAAGAATCTATTTTTGTCTGAACCAGGGATGCGGAATCCAATTATTTTGATAGGACTCTGACTCTGACTCCGACTCCGACTCCGGGTGGCAAGTATATATAGCCTAGTTTTTTTGAAAAATTGGTAACCTACATCATAAATCAATATGGGCTTACCCGAACCTATCTTTTGTGATCACTGCTGCATCAGTTATCAATCATTTTAGATGAAAGTTTATCAAATGTCGCTTTCGGTTCGATGATTGCGACTCTGCTCCTCCCATCTTGTTGATGTGTGCTTCACACGGTTTTTCTTCAGTCTCTACCAGGCAGGAAAATCCCTCATCCTTCTTCAAAAAATATGAGTACACTTTCGATTTTAATATGCGCTTTGGAGGAGAAATCACACACGATTAACGTGAGGGTAAGAGGTAATGTTTTCAAACAAACTAGCAGTTCATTTTTGTCGCTGATGTGACCTTTGGTACATATGTGTGATCGAGGCTGGAGAGGCTTGTCTTCTTTACTGAATCAACGAGTGAAAAGACAATCTTACGGTTGTATGTTTTTCATGCTCTCGCTGTTCGGTATTTTATAGTATTTTGGATGGTTATATGCTGTTCTTCAGTGCCGAGTTTTATATGTATGTGATCCATTGAGCGTTCTCTTTAAATTGGTGGAATTTGTAAATTTAGTTTCTAATCCAGTTTGGAGTTATCTCATTTGGAATATATTTGTACCCATATTCTTGTGATCTGAATTCACTCGCGTTTGTGTGCAGATTTCTTGTGCTACATTGGATTTTCGCAGTGTCCGCGGTAGCTATTTTTGGCTGCAATCAGATATCTTTTACATTGCCGGCCTGTACAACGTACAACGTTGGCGTGACGTAAAGGTCACATGTTAAATTTCATTTGCTGGACTTATGGTGCTCCGTCCCTCTTTTCTTCTGTATTCAATTATTCTTAGGATAAGCAAGTTTGACAATAACAGTGCTGGTAGTGAGAGCGTGGTGTAGGGGTAACGTGTTTTTGTTCGTGACTAAAGTTTTAGCGTTCGAACCCCTCTTCCACTTTTACAATGGTTACTCCGAGTAGTAGAAATACCCGCTCTAATAGTGCATCGAATGTTCTCACCATCAACGACGTTAAGGAATTAATGAATACGCTAAAAGCAGAAATTATCGCCGACATGAAGTCCGAAATAAATGCAGTCAAGGCTAGTCTTGCAGAGATACATAATGAAATCAAGTGCATGGAAAAAGAGCTAAAGACATTCAAAGATAAATTAACTTCTCATGATGATGAAATCAATTTTATAAAAGGAGAATTGTTTAATCTTCCAGCGATGATTTTCAATGAAATTGAAGAAAGAAATTCCCGTCTGAACAATGTTATTGAATCTGGAATCAATGAAGGGGAAGGCACTCTGGAAGAAAGAAAAAATTACGATAAATATGAGTTTGCCAACTTGCTTGATGAAGTCAATTTGAAAAATGCAATTGGCAACGTTATGCAACGTTATTGGTCTTCATCGCATCGGTCGACCCAAATCTGACAGACCACGTTTGTTAAAAATTATCTTTCGTTCTTCTGAGTCAAAGAAAAGTCTCCTAAAAAAAGCGAAGGATTTAAGAAACACTGGGCGATACAAAGCAGTGTTCGTCAATCCTGACAGGACACATGCTCAAATTGCAGAATTCCGCAAACTTCGTAATGAATTGAATGAGAGGAGAGCAAATGGTGAGGATGTGGTTATTTATGGACAGCGTGTTATGCAGAGATCTAATGTTCGATCAGCGCCGATCTCAAATAATTTTCTGTGACGGATTTTATTGTTTCTTTTCGTAGTAAAATTTTTCCCACTGTGCTAGTAGTCAGCAAATACGCAAAAACACAGAACGGCGTTCTGTGCATTCTACATGTAAATACACAATTAGAATTGAGTGGGCGTCGGGGCGGTTCGCGTGAGTCACCGGGGCGGGGCATGCACAGTATAGGATGTCGGGGCGGTTCGCGTGAGTCACCGGGGCGGGGCGCGCCCCGATGTCCGGAGTATATAAAGCCTAGGGTTGGAGTTGTCTGGTACCAATTGTCTCATTCCGACTCTACTGTCTTCAATCTGTTATACTATGAGTTACCAAGCCCCCAGCTATGACGCGCCCCATGTCTGTGAATATGTGGAGTGTGTGCGCGAGCGCACCCAATGTCTGGGTTCAGCGTGTCATATGGACACACAAGTGGACAATCTGTGTGTCATCCAATCGATCAACGTCTGTTGCCGCGACGGCTCGTTTATGAAGGATTTCCAGAACGTGATGCGCTGGATCACATATCCGGATCACTGGCTCACCCGGCAAGAGCAAAAGTGTGTGTTCCGGGATATCCCAATATTCTACGGGGATGAGATCCTGATTGATTGTGACGCTTACGTCGTGATCCAGCGCAGCCGTGTCTATATGGATACGTGTACTATAGAAACATTCTACTTTAATGACGTTAATGTGCACACGTGTGAAGAGGTGGAGCATCCAGTCTACAGCGATCCCCATGGATTTTACATGTATCCCGGGGATGTGATTGTCTGGTTTAACTGGAACAAGACAGTCATTCGTCGAGCGAGACGGGAGGAGGGGATGCCCCTGATTGTGGAAATGGAGGAAGCGAGACCAATGGACGTGGCACCCTACACGACAAGACGATTTCGAAGAGACACGCGCCGAATGGAATGGGTGGAAGTTATTGTGATTGGTGTGTGGGAGGATGAGGAGATCCCTCGAGAAGAAGAGTTAAGTGAGATCTTGATGTGGGAGAATGCGCTCATTCACCGTATGAAGGAGGCGCGGCAAGTAAAACTACGGCGTGAATGGGGTCTATCAGCCCATTTGCCCATAATGACATTCATGCATGGTTCAACATCCCAAAAACAGCAATGGGAGGAGTTGGAGAGCCGAATGCTAACAATGGATGTGGAGCGACTAGAGGAGGAGATTTTGCAGCGGGAGCGAGTAATGCGTGATGTGAAGAAGAAGGAGCGAGAAGAGGCAAGGAAGCGGGTGATTCTCCAGGACAAGTGTGAGGAAGACAAGAGTGAGGAAGACCAGACTGTGAACATAGACATATCATACATACCTTCATGTAGTAAGGAAACATGGGTGTAAAGACTTTTTTTTCAATTGTGACTGACTCATCAATAAAAGTACATCAAACGGTCGTTGTATGTTTTTGGTGTATTGGGGAAAGCATAGGATGGGAGTATAAAAGGAAAGGGGTTAGGGTTAGGAGAGTGAAGAATGATTAGGTTTCCAGAGCGGTGTAGAGAAGGACGTGTGACAGAGGAGTATTATCGAGGTATTCCCATGTGGGAAGGGGACAAGCGTCTATGGGATAAAGAAGAGTGTGTGATTATTCAGCGAGCGGAAGTGAGGATTGAAGAGGAGGTATTGAGACCGTGTATTGATATATTCTTCTTTGATAGAAAGGGGAGTGGAGTGCACGAGATGGTGTATCAAGAACGTGATGGGATATTAATGTTTGAAGGTGATGTAGTAGTGGAGTATACAAACGATTGTACATTCATTCGTCGAGAGAGTTTCCCACCCTATAATGTGGTGTATCAAGTTGGATATCTTCACGATCCCCCAATAACAGATCGCCTTCCGATGCGCACGCGACGTTTTGAGTTAGACAATAAACGAAAAGTATGGAACGAGATATGTCTACGAAATGGCATGTGGTGGTGGGATGAAGTGATTCATACAACATAGTAACGGCCCGGCCCGATGACTCTTTTTTTTGGCCCGGCCCGATGACTCATTTTCGGCCCGATGACTCACCTCGGGCCAAAGCGTCGCTCCAGAGTGTGTATTTGCTCCGGGGAGACACTCGCGCCGGGTCATGTATTTGCCCGGGCATACATTCAACCCCGGGGCTATGGACCCATTAAATGTATATAAGGAGAGCTGATGAGAGCTGTTGTATCAATTGAGTTGGTAATGTGGAAGAGAGAATACGACATGACGCCTCCTGCAACAACAATCCTGCATGCCGGTGAATCGCCTGAAATCATCATCGATTCTATGAGCGAGGGTGATTACGACGACGAGTATGACGGGCCTACATTGAATATCCCATTCCCAACCCCTCCAACAACACCATCGATTGTTGCGGACGACATGGCCTTGATCGATGCGACTCATGCGATCCTGGTGGGAGCAAGTTCTGCCCTGGACGATGGATCCACTACCACACTCTCGACCGCGCCAATGTCAACAGCGGGCGAGTCGACGGTGGAGACATTACTCACCGAGAATATGGGAGAAGACGGAGGATACACGCGAGAGCCCCAACCATTCCATTGGCGTTGGGAAGGCGACGTCAACTTTATGTTCCCAAAACATGGCACTGGAGTCCCACTGGATCTCACGCCCCTCAATGAGTCACTAGACTACGTTGAGGCGGTGTCGCGGCGACAACAAGAGATGTTACGTGATACGTGATACAATGGGTCAGGAGGTGCGTGAACGACAACATGTGTCGGAGCATGTGACGCGTGAGTACAATCGAAAGGAGAGACAGAAACGCGCGGACAATCTAGCGGCCTACTTGTGCACCAAAGACACTGATGACGTTGTGAGTGTATTGTCTTTGTAAATAACCTTTGTAAATAAACATACAGAAGGATTTATATCTTTTCATGTCTTAAACAATGGGATAGTTTAAGTAGGGTAGAGGATAATGGGAGGGGGAATATGCCGTGTATGAGACGACGTCATACACATAAAGGGTTAGTGAGACGTCCTAAAAGACAATTCTTATTACAAAGAGGAGGTAAAAGACTCCCATTAACCGTTCAACGTTATATCTCGTCTAAAGGACGTAGAGTCCAAGTAATGAAGGGATTGGGACTCTTTAAGTAAAGAGGATGACTAACATGAGTTGGAATACCATGGCAATCTATCGAGGTCGACGACGTCAGGGTGCACGTAGAAGTCAACGCGGAGGTATTCTCCCAGCCATCATACCCCTATTAGCCTTGGCAGGGAAGGCTGCCTTAGCAGGAGCTGCCACAACAGCTGGGGGAGTAGCAGCGAGTAAATTGATGGGAGGACGACGTAGACGTCGAAGGAGACGGTATTAAGTAGAGAGAGAGAGAGAGAGAATGACGTAGCAGTGGTGGATAATGCCTAGACGACGTCATAGACGACGAAGACAAAGAGGTGGATTTCTACCCGTGGGTTTAATCAATATGTTGAGTATGATGGGTAAAGTGAGTAAAATGTCCCACATGATGAAACAACGAGAAAAGTTCCGGAAACGTGCACGTGGTATTAAGTAGATGTGAATGTTGTGGTGGATGAGTAAGATGGTGCGACAAAGACGACAAAGACGACGACGTCAAAGGCGACGACAGTATGGTGGATTACGTTTTACATTTTTCGATGCTATGAATAATGCGGTGGAAATGTCACGTCGTATAAAGGTGGCAAGGGACCGTAATTGGGGACCTAATTGGCGACAACGGAAATAGTGAATCATATGTATTGAGGATGACGTCGTCATGGTTTATATAGACAAAGATTGATTGGTATTAAGTAAAAAGGATGAGAGAGAGAAGTGTGTCATCATCATGGATATTACTGAAGAGTACAATGAATGTGTTTTTCCCATAAAGGGTGTAAAGACCACTATGGGGGAAGTTTATGAAGTCATGGAGAACGCCATGGAGAATGAGAGTCGATGCACCATGACTGTTGTCCCAAAAGTGTATCAACAAGCGCGCCGAGAACTTCAAGTGAGACATGCAGGAAGATACAAGGGCTATTTTCAATACACAGTGTTTGAAGTGACTCAACCATCCGTGTATAATGAATGAGGAAAAAAAACGATTTGTACCACTCACTGAACACTCTAAGCATAGCCCATATGTGTGTACAAGAATGACGTATACATTCAAATAAAGCCCCCATTTTAACGTATCATACATTGTTTTCATTTTTTAACTATATAAGAGTGAAAAAAAAGAGAGGAGGAGGGGTTACAGAGATGAGTAAGAATGTTCCAACAAGTTGGTGTGTAGCGCGTGAGTTGGAATATGACGAAGAGGATATACAGTGTGTCTATAGACCGGGAATGACAACAAGTGAATTAGTGGAGGCAGTAATGGACTTGAACGAAGGAGATATTCTTCAAAAGCGAGAGGAAGTACAGCAGCGACGAATGGAAGAAGAATTGAAAAGGCAAGAAGAGGAGCAACAACGACAGGAAGAGGAACAAAAGAAGCAGCGGAAACGATTAGAAAAGGAGACGTATGATTTGTGGTTACAAAAACAGTGTATGAAATGTGTGAAGAAAGAGATTAGTAGGATGCTCTTACCGTGTGCCCACGCCGTATTTTGTGAAGAGTGTATTTGGATAGAGAAAGCATGTCCTCTATGCCTGCATGTGATTGAAGGATCGGTGCGTGTGTATTTCGCATGAAGGTGTATATAAAGGTGGAAAGAGAGGGTGAGCAACATCATAATCATCATGACGACGGTGTTGGAACGACAGCAGTATCTTCTCACAAACACTTTGGGGAAAAAAATTCGTAATGTATTGATTATGGATACGGAAGGTGACATCGATTTAGCGGAAGTGACCTGTCTATGGGTGCAGGAACGCACATGGGGTCTATTGGTATTGGAGACGTTTCATCTAATTATTACCCCAACACCTCGATCATTTGATGAAGAATTCGGTGTGCGTTTCATCCACGGTATCGGTCTGGAAGTGCGACGACAACATGGCTACACCTATGAGGATGCCCAACGCCTATTGAAATACTTTTTTCACACACAACAACGCCGCTTCGGCCTAGTACATGAAGTGTTAATGGCAGGACCTTCGCAACAGGAGCTACGCTTTGTGCGTGCAGTGATATGTCAGCACATGCAGGTGAAGGACGTCAAGTTAAAGGAGTGGGCGCAACGATCACAGGAGCCTAGTCATTTAGCGGCTCTCCGTGTACGCAATGGGAGA
Organism: Prostheceraeus crozeri; assembly: GCA_907163375.1. Lineage (NCBI taxonomy): Eukaryota > Metazoa > Platyhelminthes > Polycladida > Euryleptidae > Prostheceraeus > Prostheceraeus crozeri. Next base: position 21,201 of record CAJQUW010006612.1, on the reverse strand, counting down.
TTGCCATTGGAGACAATAAAGTGATTTGTCCTCAACGCATCCACCGATTGTATCGACCACGGCAGAAACCCCCCAACAAGACTGATTGCCAACGGTATCGATGGGCCCATGGTTACCATTGTTCTCTGGCAGACTGTGTGGAGATTCTATTGGCTTATTTTACTGTCTCTAAAGAGAATTGCCATTCCTTCAATGGCCAATATGTGTTAGTGAATCGCCAACCTTGGCATCAATTCCATGACAAAGTATGGTCTCATGTCTCTCTATAATGTGTATTTCCATTGTCATAATACACTGTAGATACTCGAGCGTTTGTTTTAAGTAGACGTGAAAGGGTGGAAAGGGATCAAATGATTTACTTTATGGTAGCTTCAATCTTAATTCCGTGTGTCGTAAATATTGATCCTCATGTCCATTTGGATTGTGAATTTCTTAACGATTCTAATACAACTATGTCGAAATATCAAGGAAATGATTGTACAACACCGTCAACGTCTTAAGTTGAGGTATACACCGCTTACGGAAAGCGGGTTAAGTAATGAGGAAGAGAAGAAGAGTTAACAGTATGGTTGTGTTACAGTGCCAGTCCTATAGGAATAAACGTCAGCAACGAACGTATAGAATATGTCGAGGACGAATCCCACGAAAGACAATGTACATGATTCTACGTAATGAAACACTAAAACAGAGGAGTAAGCATGGAAGGTGGCGAAAGTGAAAGTCCAGAAAAGAAAGCCCGACGATGTATGCGCATGGCTTTGTGTATGTTTTGTAAATTACACTTTCGAACACATCGCATGAATGAACACATCCGCGGTGCCCATCGAAAGATTCGTAACGCCATTCAACTATCCCATGACAATGGAGTATTGGAGCGGTATAAACACGTGTGTCCCGTCTGTCTAGTGAGTTTACCCAAAGGAGCCTCCATAGAGGAATTAAATCGATTTGTCTACCATCATGTAGACCATGCGTGTAAAAAGAAGAAATTGTCTGATGCACGACGTCTGAAAATCAAGGCAATCTTTAAACACAATCTTCCTTTACCCACACATAATGTGGATTTAGACGAAGAGACAGTACCCCCAATGGCTCCTGAAATAGCTCCCCCAGTCACATCAAGTATTGGTGAAGATGAAATGAATGCCATGATTCAAGAGTTAGTGGATGGTATGCCAGACGATGGGGTAGACCGTGCTCAGTTAATGACTCAAGAAACAATCCCACACGATGTGATGGAATTAGCAGTTGCTTTGGATGGGGATGGTCCTCCCACAATGATGACGTTGAGTACTCCCCATTATGAAAATCAATTACCCGAGGATTCCCTTGCGACACCCCCACCCGATGAAAGTCCTGCACCAGAATATGCCCCCTATTTATGGAATGACGATATTCCTGTGGATAAGATTGAAGCGTCTCTACTCTACAATATGCTTCCCAATCCCATGGCAGAAGTTGTTCAAAACGCCTATGTGGATTCCTACAATGATATTGCCAATAATCACGTCATTGGTATAACACCACCTCCACCCGTTATTACAGAAGTGTTGGAACAACATGTGCAGACGGAGCCGAGTGGTATGCATCAGGGATTACAGACAGAGGGGCAAGGTGTGAGTCAGGGGGTACAGACAGAAACTCCTACACGTCACGAGTATCAAGTCTTTCCACCCACGTTGGAAAATGATCAAGGCTATGTGACAGATATGAATGGGTTAAAGAATACGGTGATTGTTAATCTATTGCAAGAGTCTATTAATTTACAAGAGGAGCGCTTAATGCATCGTCGTCGCATCCTTCATCAATTGGAAGAACAGTTTCAAACAGTGGCTCAACACCCGGATCGTGCGGATGTGAATGGTGTGTATACAGATGGGGCTATGGAACGTCTGGTTCAAATGTTGCTTACAAAAGAGCGCTTTATTGCTCATTTGGTACATGAGAATGCCACACAGGTAGCGGAACGGGAAAATCTGGCGGATATCCTACGCGGGAATCACTAAGTAAAAAGCAAGGGAAAAAATGACGTGAAACAACCATGTGTCAAGACTGTGTAGCACGACGGGGAGTGTTTGCGGATACGTTGGGGAAGATCAAGAAAGGTGTGGGGTGTTTTAAACGTACAATTAACCATCGAGTGAATCAACTCCCTAAAAGCTATGTAGAAGACTTACGCAAACTCATGGCTAAAATGCAAAAGGGGATGGAAAGGCATTGACCCCGGTCCAACAGGAATTTTTTAAAGTATATGGACCCATTCTACGCAAGTTTGTGAAACCCCCAGTGGATTATTATAGCTTTCTCAAAAAGAAACGCCGCTTTCAAAAGAAACAGATCCCATTTGTACAAGCGTATGGCATCGCCTTTCATGACAATCCTTCCGTCTTTGATTTGACAGATATTCAAAGTGAGCATCATACGGACTAATACACAGTCTACCCCTATTAAAGGACATGACACACCTATGCCATTCATTATAATGAATACCTCGCCTGCCATGCACGTGATTAAGCGTATTGAACAACACTTGTATCATCATCGATTGTTTAATGCCACCCCCTGCACACTCAATATCCCCAACCATGCATTGTTTGATGGATTACAAACCCCTGACTCATGGATGAGCTTGGTGATTCAAATTTTAGTCATTCTCATCTTTGTACTCAATATGGGACTGTGCGGATGGAAAGTACGAAAGCACAAGAGGAAAGGAACAATGCATGGTATCTATTATGCACAAGATAGTAAAGTCTAACTGTATATAAGGAATGAGATGAGAGTGTCAAGTCAATCATGAAACGAACACGAGTGGTCGTAATGGAACCGTCGGAAGTGGAAGTAACAACGCCAGTGACGAAGAAGGGGAAGAAGAGGAAACAATTGCCAGTGGTGGTGACGGACTCTGTCAAGGGCCTATTCCAATCCTCCTTGTATGCGACACGAACCATGGATTGGCGTGAACGTCCTTATACAAATCTACGTCATCTCCCCATTACCATGCTGAAACTCGCTCAACCCAGTCAAGACATTACGAAATTCCACGCATTGCGTGTCGAGAACTATGAGTGGTGGCCGCGTGAATTCGTACATTGGGAGGACAAGGTAAAGGAAGCCCGCATCCTATTCAACAGTGGAACGTCAACCTGGTATGGTCTCATAAAGGAAAGCGACTTTGCGAAAGGCGCGTTTGATACACGCATTCGCTTATCCCCCAGTGTATCCGACGACATTGCCAAATTGGAGACGACAGTGCAAGACTTGGTGAGTCAGAGTGCATGGTCACATTACCACCTGGAATCAATCTTGAAGGATGGTAGCACAAAGGAGGCGAATAAGGGCATATACGTGAAATTATGCCAACCCCCGCATACAACCATTACCCCAATCTTTACAATGGGTGAACGTCACATTGAGTCGAAATCCTTGTTTGCACTCAATGAGATGTGGAAAGACCTTACCCATACCGATGGGTCCTACAAGGACAAGGAGCGCGTGATCCGCCTCAGCTGTACGTTTCAAGTGACTGGAGTGTACAGAGACGACGACAAACACAGGTTCCGTATCTGTTGTAATGTGCGCCAAGCCCTCTTCCACCAAGTGCACCTACAAATGAACGACTTGACGGCGGAGGAGGAAGAAGAACTGTGTCGCCTCACCATGGCAGCAGAGAAGGACGCCGCGACAGATACAACAAAGACGATGGATACAACGAACGAGGTTGTAAAGGACACGGTGACCGAGGCCGTAAAGGAGGACACGGAGAAAGAAGGCGATACAATCAAGGAACCTCCCGCCAAGAAACGTTTTTTTTTTTTTTTTTTTTTTTTTTTTTTTTTTGTTTTTTTTTTTTTTTTTTTTTTTTTTTTTTTTTTTTTTTTTTTTTTTTTTTTTTTTTTTTTTTTTTTTTTTTTTTTTTTTTTTTTTTTTTTTTTTTTTTTTTTTTTTTTTTTTTTTTTTTTTTTTTTTTTTTTTTTTTTTTTTTTTTTTTTTTTTTTTTTTTTTTTTTTTTTTTTTTTTTTTTTTTTTTTTTTTTTTTTTTTTTTTTTTTTTTTTTTTTTTTTTTTTTTTTTTTTTTTTTTTTTTTTTTTTTTTTTTTTTTTTTTTTTTTTTTTTTTTTTTTTTTTTTTTTTTTTTTTTTTTTTTTTTTTTTTTTTTTTTTTTTTTTTTTTTTTTTTTTTTTTTTTTTTTTTTTTTTGTTTTTTTTTTTTTTTTTTTTTTTTTTTTTTTTTTTTGTTTTTTTTTTTTTTTTTTTTTTTTTTTTTTTTTTTTTTTTTTTTTTTTTTTTTTTTTTTTTTTTTTTTTTTTTTTTTTTTTTTTTTTTTTTTTTTTTTTTTTTTTTTTTTTTTTTTTTTTTTTTTTTTTTTTTTTTTTTTTTTTTTTTTTTTTTTTTTTTTTTTTTTTTTTTTTTTTTTTTTTTGTTTTTTTTTTTTTTTTTTTTTTTTTTTTTTTTTTTTTTTTTTTTTTTTTTTTTTTTTTTTTTTTTTTTTTTTTTTTTTTTTTTTTTTTTTTTTTTTTTTTTTTTTTTTTTTTTTTTTTTTTTTTTTTTTTTTTTTTTTTTTTTTTTTTTTTTTTTTTTTTTTTTTTTTTTTTTTTTTTTTTTTTTTTTTTTTTTTTTTTTTTTTTTTTTTTTTTTTTTTTTTTTTTTTTTTTTTTTTTTTTTTTTTTTTTTTTTTTTTTTTTTTTTTTTTTTTTTTTTTTTTTTTTTTTTTTTTTTTTTTTTTTTTTTTTTTTTTTTTTTTTTTTTTTTTTTTTTTTTTTTTTTTTTTTTTTTTTTTTTTTTTTTTTTTTTTTTTTTTTTTTTTTTTTTTTTTTTTTTTTTTTTTTTTTTTTTTTTTTTTTTTTTTTTTTTTTTTTTTTTTTTTTTTTTTTTTTTTTTTTTTTTTTTTTTTTTTTTTTTTTTTTTTTTTTTTTTTTTTTTTTTTTTTTTTTTTTTTTTTTTTTTTTTTTTTTTTTTTTTTTTTTTTTTTTTTTTTTTTTTTTTTTTTTTTTTTTTTTTTTTTTTTTTTTTTTTTTTTTTTTTTTTTTTTTTTTTTTTTTTTTTTTTTTTTTTTTTTTTTTTTTTTTTTTTTTTTTTTTTTTTTTTTTTTTTTTTTTTTTTTTTTTTTTTTTTTTTTTTTTTTTTTTTTTTTTTTTTTTTTTTTTTTTTTTTTTTTTTTTTTTTTTTTTTTTTTTTTTTGTTTTTTTTTTTTTTTTTTTTTTTTTTTTTTTTTTTTTTTTTTTTTTTTTTTTTTTTTTTTTTTTTTTTTTTTTTTTTTTTTTTTTTTTTTTTTTTTTTTTTTTTTTTTTTTTTTTTTTTTTTTTTTTTTTTTTTTTTTTTTTTTTTTTTTTTTTTTTTTTTTTTTTTTTTTTTTTTTTTTTTTTTTTTTTTTTTTTTTTTTTTTTTTTTTTTTTTTTTTTTTTTTTTTTTTTTTTTTTTTTTTTTTTTTTTTTTTTTTTTTTTTTTTTTTTTTTTTTTTTTTTTTTTTTTTTTTTTTGTTTTTTTTTTTTTTTTGTTTTTTTTTTTTTTTTTTTTTTTTTTTTTTTTTTTTTTTTTTTTTTTTTTTTTTTTTTTTTTTTTTTTTTTTTTTTTTTTTTTTTTTTTTTTTTTTTTTTTTTTTTTTTTTTTTTTTTTTTTTTTTTTTTTTTTTTTTTTTTTTTTTTTTTTTTTTTTTTTTTTTTTTTTTTTTTTTTTTTTTTTTTTTTTTTTTTTTTTTTTTTTTTTTTTTTTTTTTTTTTTTTTTTTTTTTTTTTTTTTTTTTTTTTTTTTTTTTTTTTTTTTTTTTTTTTTTTTTTTTTTTTTTTTTTTTTTTTTTTTTTTTTTTTTTTTTTTTTTTTTTTTTTTTTTTTTTTTTTTTTTTTTTTTTTTTTTTTTTTTTTTTTTTTTTTTTTTTTTTTTTTTTTTTTTTTTTTTTTTTTTTTTTTTTTTTTTTTTTTTTTTTTTTTTTTTTTTTTTTTTTTTTTTTTTTTTTTTTTTTTTTTTTTTTTTTTTTTTTTTTTTTTTTTTTTTTTTTTTTTTTTTTTTTTTTTTTTTTTTTTTTTTTTTTTTTTTTTTTTTTTTTTTTTTTTTTTTTTTTTTTTTTTTTTTTTTTTTTTTTTTTTTTTTTTTTTTTTTTTTTTTTTTTTTTTTTTTTTTTTTTTTTTTTTTTTTTTTTTTTTTTTTTTTTTTTTTTTTTTTTTTTTTTTTTTTTTTTTTTTTTTTTTTTTTTTTTTTTTTTTTTTTTTTTTTTTTTTTTTTTTTTTTTTTTTTTTTTTTTTTTTTTTTTTTTTTTTTTTTTTTTTTTTTTTTTTTTTTTTTTTTTTTTTTTTTTTTTTTTTTTTTTTTTTTTTTTTTTTTTTTTTTTTTTTTTTTTTTTTTTTTTTTTTTTTTTTTTTTTTTTTTTTTTTTTTTTTTTTTTTTTTTTTTTTTTTTTTTTTTTTTTTTTTTTTTTTTTTTTTTTTTTTTTTTTTTTTTTTTTTTTTTTTTTTTTTTTTTTTTTTGTTTTTTTTTTTTTTTTTTTTTTTTTTTTTTTTTTTTTGTTTTTTGTTTTTTTTTTTTTTTTTTTTTTTTTTTTTTTTTTTTTTTTTTTTTTTTTTTTTTTTTTTTTTTTTTTTTTTTTTTTTTTTTTTTTTTTTTTTTTTTTTTTTTTTTTTTTTTTTTTTTTTTTTTTTTTTTTTTTTTTTTTTTTTTTTTTTTTTTTTTTTTTTTTTTTTTTTTTTTTTTTTTTTTTTTTTTTTTTTTTTTTTTTTTTTTTTTTTTTTTTTTTTTTTTTTTTTTTTTTTTTTTTTTTTTTTGTTTTTTTTTTTTTTTTTTTTTTTTTTTTTTTTTTTTTTTTTTTTTTTTTTTTTTTTTTTTTTTTTTTTTTTTTTTTTTTTTTTTTTTTTTTTTTTTTTTGTTTTTTTTTTTTTTTTTTTTTTTTTTTTTTTTTTTTTTTTTTTTTTTTTTTTTTTTTTTTTTTTTTTTTTTTTTTTTTTTTTTTTTTTTTTTTTTTTTTTTTTTTTTTTTTTTTTTTTTTTTTTTTTTTTTTTTTTTTTTTTTTTTTTTTTTTTTTTTTTTTTTTTTTTTTTTTTTTTTTTTTTTTTTTTTTTTTTTTTTTTTTTTTTTTTTTTTTTTTTTTTTTTTTTTTTTTTTTTTTTTTTTTTTTTTTTTTTTTTTTTTTTTTTTTTTTTTTTTTTTTTTTTTTTTTTTTTTTTTTTTTTTTTTTTTTTTTTTTTTTTTTTTTTTTTTTTTTTTTTTTTTTTTTTTTTTTTTTTTTTTTTTTTTTTTTTTTTTTTTTTTTTTTTTTTTTTTTTTTTTTTTTTTTTTTTTTTTTTTTTTTTTTTTTTTTTTTTTTTTTTTTTTTTTTTTTTTTTTTTTTTTTTTTTTTTTTTTTTTTTTTTTTTTTTTTTTTTTTTTTTTTTTTTTTTTTTTTTTTTTTTTTTTTTTTTTTTTTTTTTTTTTTTTTTTTTTTTTTTTTTTTTTTTTTTTTTTTTTTTTTTTTTTTTTTTTTTTTTTTTTTTTTGTTTTTTTTTTTTTTTTTTTTTTTTTTTTTTTTTTTTTTTTTTTTTTTTTTTTTTTTTTTTTTTTTTTTTTTTTTTTTTTTTTTTTTTTTTTTTTTTTTTTTTTTTTTTTTTTTTTTTTTTTTTTTTTTTTTTTTTTTTTTTTTTTTTTTTTTTTTTTTTTTTTTTTTTTTTTTTTTTTTTTTTTTTTTTTTTTTTTTTTTTTTTTTTTTTTTTTTTTTTTTTTTTTTTTTTTTTTTTTTTTTTTTTTTTTTTTTTTTTTTTTTTTTTTTTTTTTTTTTTTTTTTTTTTTTTTTTTTTTTTTTTTTTTTTTTTTTTTTTTTTTGTTTTTTTTTTTTTTTTTTTTTTTTTTTGTTTTTTTTTTTTTTTTTTTTTTTTTTTTTTTTTTTTTTTTTTTTTTTTTTTTTTTTTTTTTTTTTTTTTTTTTTTTTTTTTTTTTTTTTTTTTTTTTTTTTTTTTTTTTTTTTTTTTTTTTTTTTTTTTTTTTTTTTTTGTTTTTTTTTTTTTTTTTTTTTTTTTTTTTTTTTTTTTTTTTTTTTTTTTTGTTTTTTTTTTTTTTTTTTTTTTTTTTTTTTTTTTTTTTTTTTTTTTTTTTGTTTTTTTTTTTTTTTTTTTTTTTTTTTTTTTTTTTTTTTTTTTTTTTTTTTTTTTTTTTTTTTTTTTTTTTTTTTTTTTTTTTTTTTTTTTTTTTTTTTTTTTTTTTTTTTTTTTTTTTTTTTTTTTTTTTTTTTTTTTTTTGTTTTTTTTTTTTTTTTTTTTTTTTTTTTTTTTTTTTTTTTTTTTTTTTTTTTTTTTTTTTTTTTTTTTTTTTTTTTTTGTTTTTTTTTTTTTTTTTTTTTTTTTTTTTTTTTTTTTTTTTTTTTTTTTTTCTTCTGTAATAAAAACCACCCGTGATCAATTTGCTTGCCTCTTGTCGTGGATGGATGAAAAGGTGACCCCAAAACTTACACCCTTCTATACCAAAGAATTGAATACATTTGCGACACAGGAACTGCTACCCCTCCTGGATCCATCCCCCCATCACAGCTTACAATATATACTGGGCAAGTTGGAGGACTTACACCACAAGGTGGACCAGACCTTTATGGGACGTGCTCAACCCACGGAAGATGATGACTGGGAGAGAGAACATTTCGAAGGACGTCGTGCCCTCCTCGTCCAAGTCCTCATACTACTCGTTCGAGAAGTATATACCCTACGCCAATACCAAGCCCGTGTTGTGGAATCCATTGACTTACGTGATAAATATATCCAACGTTTCCTCGAACTAACAAAGAGTGTGCGTGGGGATTGGATACAACATGGAGCCACCAATGTCGGGTTCTGTACCGACATGATTGAAGAGTACTTTACCCTCCGTGGCCTTCAACAAGTCCTCAAACGCCTCGAGGCACAGAGGAAAGTCTCCAAAAATACCTTTGCCCTATGTGAGTACCTCCTTACGAATGGAATGACCCCTGATACGAACCCCTTTACGGAATCCACCCTCATGAAGGACGTCAATGTCTACATTGCCCAATCATGGTTGGAAACCAAGTTACGCCCACTCCTCCACCGACTGGAATATGATTGCTACCGCAACGAACACTTTAGTGACACCTTAAAGAAACTCACTCCCACCGTTCAACTTGCTCATTGCCTACGCCACGTGAAGAAACGCACACAAGACATTATGGAGATTCTACGCCTCGGCCTCCATGGTCTCCAGGACATTTACACGGAAGAGGAGAAGGGGGTAGGTATGAAAGACGCCCGCCTCCAACGCCTCTACCGTGCCTTTGTCCTTACAGCCCAGAAACGGTTATACGAATTAAATGGTGAGAATTGGTACAAAATCCCCGCTGCCGGTATCTACCCTGATGAATTTGACACGATTCGCGAACATGTGAAGGTTAGTGACTATCCCGTCTATTTAAAGAAGGAAGGACAGTATGTTGACTGGTGTTTGTATGGAATTGACACTCTACTCATTCCCGAATATGCTCAGTAAAGACATGTACTTTACGTAATAAACATTATTGAATGGACTTGTGACTTTTCTATCATGGATTTTCGATTGGAAAATGACTCATCTATGATTGTGTGTGGGCCGAGTAAATCAGGGAAATCCACGTTTGTCCTCAACTTATTGCGACATAAAGATGGGTTATTTAAACACCCCATCCGTACAATCTGGTGGTTTTATGGGATTGAGAGCCCCTTTCATACACGTCTCAAAGAGTTGGACATTGAGTTGAAATATGGCCTACCGACTCATGATGATCTAGATCAGGTGGGGGAGAATGATATTGTCATTCTCGATGATTTACAACAAGAAAGTGCTAAGAGCGAGGACATTACCACCATGTTTCTACGCGGCTCACATCATAAAGGGTTCTTTGCCATTCAAATCACACAGTATTTGTATGGTGATAAAGAACAACGGATGCGCAATAATAATGTGCACTATATGGTCCTCTTCCCCAACCCACGGAATCTCCAACAAACGAGTCAATTTCTTTCACGCATGCTTCCTAAAGGCAATACCCACGTCATTCATAACATGTTGACCAGTATCCTACATGACTATGGTGTGTATGCCTATCTGTTTATTGACTTTACACCCAGCGACACCATTAGAATACCGTTTTCGCACCCGACTGTTTGATCCACCCATGATTGTATTTAAGTTAACCAAACATGGGCATCAGTCCAAAATGGATTTCAGTAAAATGATGGTTGTGACACCGACACAGCTGAAAGCATGTGAAGACAAGACGCTGCTGTGAAAGATCAAGGGGGTGGTGCCAAGTGGTGGAGGCCAAGTCGGTGGTGGACAGTGGGTGGCGAAGTGGCCAATGCCTTGTTACAACATACGTTGGAAAATGAACGCATCACTGGAATGCTTCAACCCTATCCCGAGTATGCGCGCGAAGTGGCACGTGAGTTGATACGCACGAAACCCACCATAAAACGTATCCGCAATTGGCACGCACGCATAATCCTTATGCAGAAACTACGTCACAAATTGTTTGGGACAAGTCCACTGATTCCGGAACCCAGCGCCTTCGAACCCCCACCCCTCCCACCCCCAAGGACGCCTCTCCCCCACTCTCCGAAACGTCTCGGTCGCGGTAGCCCCAAGCACGGAACCCCCAGCAGTCGCGGTAGCCCAGTCGAGGAGCCCCCTCTGGACGGCGAGGATCCCGGCGCGGCACGACGCGTACACGCGCCGTGACACGCTCGGTGGCTTAAGAGGGGATAATATTTTTTTTTATAGGTTAAGTTTTTTTTAAGGAGATGTATTTTTATTATAGATTTTTTATTTATATTATTATAATATTTGTTTATTTTTATTTTATCTTTTAATGTACAATTTTTTATTTATTTTACTAATACTTTTATTATATCATTTATTTTTTTTTTTTGTTTATTAAAAATTTTTACTTTTTTAAATTTATAATTAATTTATCAGTAACATTATTTTTTTGAATTTTTATATTTATAAAAAACAATATTTTATTTTTTATTTTTTTTGTATTTTTTTTATATTAATTTTTATTATGATTTTGATTTTGTTTGTTATTTATTAATATATTTAATAGTTTTAGTTATGTTGATTTAGCGATTTAGTGATTCATATAGTTGATTGTCTTTTTTTTTTTTATATTTTTTTTATAATATTTTATGATTTTTGTAGTGATATTGGAGGTTGTGGCGGTATATTATACTGTAATCTTTTTTTAATTATTTTTTTATTTTATTCCTTTTTTTTTTTTTAAGCATTTATTATTTTAAATATCAATTATTATATTTTTTTATTTCTTCCTTTTCCTTCTTAATTTCTTATAATTATTTTGATTTCTTAAATTTATTTAGTTTATTGGTTTTAATTAATTTGTTAATGTAATTTTTTCATTTATTTAAATTTAATTATATTCCGTATTGTCTTTATTATTTATATTAAGTTTATTGTTGTTTAGAATATTTTATATGGTTTTTTAATTATTAATTTCAAGTTATTTTTTTTTTATTCCCAATTTATTTCCCTTAAATATTTTAGTATTCTATTTTATCTATTCTCAATTTTATTTCACCTTAGTTAGTGTTGTTTATTTATTTCCTAATTATTTATTTATTTTATTTTTACTTATATTTATTTTTTTTAGTTTTTTATAATATTTTTAACGATTATATATGATTATATTTTTTTTATTTTTATTTTTATTTTATTTCAATTTTTTATAAATTTTTTTATTTATTTTATTTTTTTTATATAATTTTTTATTTTTTATATTATATTTTTTTTTTTTTAAATTCTATTAATTATTTTATTTTTTTTATATTTTTTTTATAATTTATATTTTTTTATTTATTTTTTATTTATTTTTATTTTTTTATATTTTTTTATATATTTTTTTTTTTTAATTTTTATGTTTTTTTATTAATTTTATTTTTTTATACTATTTTTTTATTTTATTTTTTATTTTTGTTTTTTTAATATTTTTTTTTTATTTATTATTATTGATTTTTTTATTATTATTTTATTTTTTATATTTTTTCTTTTTTTTATTTTATTTTTTTTTCCATTTTATTTATAATTTTTTATTTTTTATTTATGTTATTTTTTCATTTTTTTTTTTTTAATTATTTTATTTTTTTTTTATTATTTTTTTTATTTTTTTTTATATTTATTTTTATTATGGTAATTTTTTTTAATTTTATTGCTTTTTTTATTTATTATTTTACTTTTTTAATATTTATTATTTTTTTTTATTTTTATTTTTTTTTTATTTTTTTATTTTATTTTTTTTTATATATTTATTTTATTATTTTTTAATTTTTTTTTTTTATTTTATTTTTATATTATTTATTTATTTTATTTATTATATTTTTATTTTATTTTTTATTTTTTATTATTTTTTTTATTTATTTTTTTTTATTTATTTTATTTTTTTTATTTTATTTTTTTTAAATTATTTTATTTTATTTTTTTTATTTTTATTTTATTTATTATTTTTTATATTTTTTTATTTTTAATATTTTATTTTTTAATTTTTATTTTTTTTTATTTATTATAATTTTTTTTTTTTATTTTTTTTTATTTTTTTTTAATTATATTTTTTTTTATTTCTTATTTTATTTTTATTTTTTATTTTATTTTATTTTTTTGATTATTTTTGTTATTTATTTATTTTTTATTTTTAATTATTTATTTTTTTTTCTTATGTTTTTTATTTATTTATTTTTTATTTTATATTTTTATTTATTATTTTTTATTCATTTTATTTTTTTATTTTAATTTTTTTTTTTATTTTAATTATTTTATATATTTTATTAATTTATTTATTTTATGTTTATTTTTTATTTTTATTTATTTTTTTTTATTTTATTTTATTTTTTTTTTATTGCTTTATATTATTATTTTTTATTTTATTTTTCATTTACGTATAAAATATTATAATTTCCATTAAATTTATTTTTTTTTTTTATTTATTGTTTTTGGTTTTTTTATATTTTTATAATTTATTCATTTTAATGTAATTTTTGTTTAATAAGGTTTATTTTTCTATTATATTTTTATAATTATGATTTTATTTTTATGTATATTTATAATTTTTTTTTTTTTAAGTTATTTTATAGAATTTATTTTTATATTTTATTAGTTCTTATATTTAAAATATGTATTTATACTATTTTTTTTTATTTTTTTTAGGTTATTTTAATTGTTATTTTTATATTTTAATATTTTTAATATTTAAATTAAAGTTCATTATCCTATTGGTGGTATGAATTATTTTTAGATATTTTTTTTATTTATTTTACATAATTAATTTTTTATTTTTGTTATTGTATTTAAAGTATGCTTGTTTTATTTATTATATTTATATTTGTTTTTTTAATACTCAGAATTTTAATTTTTAAGTTGATTATTAATTTTGATTAATTAAATAATTCTTATATTAGTAATTTTTATTATTACTAGTAGTGTTTTGATTATTTAGTTTTAATATTTTTGAAGTTTTTGTTTCTTGTGCATATTTTAATATGTTTTTAAGTTATATTTAGTTTTTTTTTATGTATATGTTTATCTACGCTTAATTTTAATTGTCTGGTATGGATGTATGTTTTTTATTAATTTATATAATGTTTATGTTTTTAATAGCAAATGAATTTACAATTAATGGTAATAATATTTGATATTTATATTTTGAAATATTAATATATAGAATTTTTTTAACTTTTAATAAATGTTGATTATATTAGTTTATATAATTAATTGTCGTTAAAGTTATTGAGATAAATTTTTTATAGTTTTGTATTATTAGGTATGTTTTCTATATTATTATTTTCGTATTTTTGTTGATTTTTTGTATCATTATTATTTATTTATTTTATGAGTATTGTATGTATTTTAATTAAGTTTGTTTTTCTTTTATTTTCTATATATTTTTTATATTTTTAATTTATTTTTGGTTATATGATTAAATTCTTTTATTTTGTATTATTTTGTTATATTTAAATTACATAGAGCTATGTTATAGGTTAGGTTTTTTTTTGGTATTTGATTATGTTTTTTTTGTTTTATTTGTATGTTTGTTTTATAGGTTTTTGTTTTTTTTTGATTTTATTTGTTTTTTTTTTAGTGTTCTTGTTTTCTTTTATTTATATTTTATAATTTTATTAAGTTATTAATTTTTATTTTATTTTTTTAAGGGTTTTTTTTTTGATTTGAAGGGTACTGTTTTAATTGAATTAAGTTATAAGGTTTTTTTTAATATAAGTACGATATTAGGAGTATTTATTAAGGAGTTTTTTATTTTTTATCTTTTATTTTTTTTTTTTTTTGTACGTTTTAAGGAGGAATTCTATATTTTAAGGTATTTTAATGTTAAAGGATTTTTTATTTCATATTTTAAGTTTTAAGGAGAATAGAGATCCCCTACTGGATGAGAACCAGCATTACTATTAGGTAGAGTGATGGATGCATGTGTCATGAAACATGGCCACCCCCACATGGTTCCAACGCTTATGCACCGCATGCGGTGGCGGGGGTGGAGATGGAGAGCAACACATTGTCGTGACCTTGACCTGCTGTGCATCCCATACGGAACAACATGTCCAACCAAGTAGATGGAAATCACGTGACGCCATGGATGGATCGCCTCAAGGACATTTACTACGACGCCCAACACCCTGCGGGGTACGGTTCCGTCGCTTCTTTAGCTGCTGCGTCCGGAATCAGTCCCGCGCGTGTACGTCACTGGCTTCAATCCCAACCCACCTACACTCTCCACCGCAAGAAACAACGCCCTCGCCCTCTCCAACCGTATCGTGTGAGTGGTCCCCAAATCCAATTCCAAGCGGACATTGTGGACTATCAAAAGTATGCCAAATCCAATCGCGGCTATAAATACATTCTCATGCTCATGGATATCTTCTCACGCAAAGCTTGGGCCTTCCCCCTCAAAACCAAAAGTGCAGAGGAAGTGGCCTCTATTCTCGAACAAGTGTTTCAAACCATCCCTCCCCCAGCTCGTTTACAAACAGACCAAGGCCGTGAATTCTATAATAAGAAAGTGGCCAATGTCCTCGAGAAAGATCATATTGAACACTTTTCTATTTATAGCCCTTACAAATGCGCGCACGTGGAGCGTTTGAACCGTACCATTAAAGAGAAATTGGAACGTATATTTACCGCGACCAATGCCCAGAACTGGATTGATTTCCTCCCCGACATTATGATGGCTTATAACAATACACGTCATTCAACCACCCACGCTATTCCAAATGAAGTGACCAAGGAAGATATTGGCACTATCCTTACCCATCAACATAAACGTCATCTCCAAAACTATCCTCAATTAAAGAAGAGGACACGAAGGATTCCCCTTTTGAAAGTGGGGGCACGTGTCCGCATTTCACGGGATAAAGGAACATTTGGACGTGGGTATGAAGCTAATTGGTCAACGGAGGAGTTTCGTATCAAGAGCATTAGGGAAGATCCGCATGGGACACGCATGTATACTTTGGTGGATTTGATGGGAGAACCTATCCGTGGGGCCTTTTATGCGAATGAATTACAAGTCGTGCAACGCGATGAGGAAATCTATCAAGTGGCTGACGTCCTGAATAAACGACAACGTCATGGGACAACGTAAAGTATAGTACATTGGCAAGGCTACCCAAGTCGATGAATTCATGGGTGAAGGAATCGGATATTGTACCTTGAGGAACCATCGTCAATATTAAAGGATAGGACGATGGGGGGAGAAGGAAACAGGACTTTTCGCATCCTATTACTCAGCAATGTACACATGATTCATGTAACAATAAAGCCAACCATTATTTACTCATACAATGTGCCTTTTCTCTTTCCGCAACATGTCTCAATGGGATGTAGTGAACAAGGGTTAGGCTATGTCAATACGATTGATACCATTACGGATACGTGTTCCATCACCGTGGGGCAGACATCCGATGGGGGACACATTCCACAAGCATACATTTCTCCCCTATATAATATGAGGAGCGGATAAAAAGTATTCGTCTCCCTGTATGCATCCAAGAAGAATGGTTACTACACCACCCATTGATGCGTTTGAGCCTAAGTCAATCGCGTTCACAAACCCACTGTTTACCATCAAGAGGAATCCTCACTCCTGATCTCATGGGTTGGGGATGGATTTACCGAAGCGGATGTCGTTACACCTTGAAGTGGTCCTCTTCTCTATCAAGTGCCTGCATTACCCGCGTGTATCCTTAGTGTTTGTACCCTCTCCCCCTCATTAGCCATGTCTGGTTTCTCCCTCATCCGACTATCATTCTTCTCGGGTTACAAAACAACCGTATACAAACACGTGTAGCTACTCATCGCAAGATATTTTATTAATCACACGACTGGCTCGTATGAAGATTTTTGGTTTAGTGTGATTCCCTTACATCGCTGTTCCTTCTCTAAACAATTCCATCGGGAATATGCACAAGAGACTATGCCTTTGGATGATTTTTTGAAATGGATGGTGTGGTCCGATGTGGGAACCCTCCTTCAACGTACGGATGAAGAGATTCTATTCAAAGTGGCCTACCCTCGGAATACCAGTCTAATGGCCATGGATTACCAATTGTTGAGTAGTCTCTGTCGTGAATGTGACGTGGAAGTGGTTACCCCATTGGATATGTATGGGTGCTATCCCTTGGAAACGGTCTTTCTCCCTAAATTCCTACGTGTACCCGGCTCCCAGTATGGTGAAGATAACATCTATCAGGATATTAATACTCTGATACGCCTCTATGACAAAGAATTTGGTATTACTGCCAATCTCGCCAATGCCCTCCATTTAACCTTACCCAATGATATAGTCCATCGCCCTTGGATTAAACAAAATGATACATTGATGTTTAGGGGATTATTGGCTGGACACATTATCACCGACAAAGCCAAACAAGTACGCTTCACGTACGATATGAAGCTCCATTATTTGCGTGACCTCATGACCTCTTTACGCAAGTATCAGCTCAAGTTGGGGAATCAATTATCCCTATCGGCATGGATGAATCTTCCACGTACGCTAAACTTTACACGAGAAGAGGGTGTACACGTTCACAATCAATACACAAGTATTCTCCCCAACTTCCCCACCCCCAATACATTAAGTGCAGAGACCAATAGTGTGGCCCATTTGAAAATGTATACAGACACCTTGATGAAAAAACTCCCTCCTCTCCTCCGTGAAGATAGTCGACGTACTTATAATGTGAGTACCATCCGGTCCAATCAAGTACATGATGCTCTGGTGGAATCGACGCGAGCATTATTCACGACACAATCAACACCCTACACCACCCTCCCCTCGGAGATGGATATTATGTATGAGTTGGATACCATTCTCACGTCAACCCCTACGGCTTATCAGGATCGACTCTTTACCCATTTCAATTTTCGCCGTATTCGACCCTTACCCATCTACTTGGAATTCCTTGAATCTATTCTTACCGCTTACAAATTGGACTCCCTGTCCAAGGAACGCTTTACACAATGGACACACGACTTGGAACAATTGGCAAAGTGTGACTCACTCCTCATTCACGTGAAAGAACCGGAACGTGTCGTCATAGGCTTCTTTGCCGTGTTGGGGTTCTATACAACCCACAGTCTATCAATCCCCAGTGGTTTCTATACTCTCCCCCAGTATTTGAAACGGGTGTTTCATCACCCCACCCTACACTTTTCACTCACCTCTCCCATCTACCGCTTTCCGCATACCTCATCAACCACCCCTTCCTTTCCTTATGAATGGCTACCCTGTCAAGGGGGTATCACACTCTCATTGAATGTGCGATGGGAAGGTCATTTGAATTTTTACCCCCTCTTCATTCAATTTGAGGAAGAGGCACATATTGCTAAACTGTTGAATCGAACGGAAATCACAGGATTATGGCAAGAGAAGGGGGCCCCCACACCCCTGGTGGACAGTTACAATACGGAGGTGTATCATAAAACATTGGGGGTGAAGAGTAACATTAAGAAATTTCAACATTCCCAAATTACTCTCTCTCACCGTCAATCCATTTATTGGAAAAGGGAAGGGGCTGACTTTCAACCCCTCCACCCCGTGACGTGTAGCACCTATCATGTGAGTGCAGTCCATCATCACGCCACCAAAGCATGGTCCTCTCACGTCCTGATGACAACACCCATCCTGGATCCTCAATTTGCCACCCAGGACCTGTCCATTTTCATTCCTATTCCCATTACACCGTTTTATATGGCCACGGATATTCTTCATCAATCCCCAACGCCTAAAGAAATGAGTCATCAATGGCAACTATGTCAACGCATTCCCAATTATACGACAATGACCATGATTCATCTCCCGAATCCGTTACGTCTGGTGTATTCTCATACGGATCCAGTCGTCACTTCCCCCATCATCTACACCATCCCCAAGGGCATGTATACACTTCAAACATTGATTCATGCCATTCATAAAGGGATGCCGAATAACCGTATGTTTTGGATTCAATACTCATCCTCAACCATCTTTTATCGGTTACACTTTCAAATGCCTCTCTCCTCGAAATTACATTTGTCGGAACTGACATCACTCCTATTCAAACACAGTATGGAATATTATGCACCTTACCCCACCACCTTTATTGATGGTATGATTCTTCACATCAATGCCCTGTGGGATTATAGCCTACCATCCACCTATACGGATTACACCTCCTTACCCATTACACTCTATCCATGGAAGAAGGAAGAGGAACAACGATACTTTAAACCCACCGACACAAAGACATGGATGAAAGCCACGACTGGGAATCAATATCTTCAACAGTATCTCTTTGGTGCACATGCCTACCGCGCTTCAGATTATAAAGTGACACGTTTCGTGTCTAAATTCACGTCCAACCCTCAGGAACTCTCCCATGAAAAGCTTTCCCCCTCCTTTGAACCGATTGGTTGGTATTCCCACGATGGTTTAAATGCCCAGGGTATTAAAGGTAGTCTCACCAATGGACTCTACACCTATCAACGCAATATGTTTTATTTAACAGAGGGGATGATCTTACGCATTCGTCCACGTGCCAAAAAACCTCTCAAGACTGTCTCACTCACCATGGACTTTAATAATCGCCCCATCTTTCATATGTACCGTTCAGTGTTGAAACCCTTGGATGATAGTCTTATTCGATCGGAAGGTATGCAATTTTCCTTTCCATTTCAAACCATTCCTCATCCTAAAGGAGCCTTTAACCATCATGGGCTTATCAATACATGCAAAACAGCCCTATCGCATTGGAAGGATTATTCGTTTAACAGTTTTGTGTGTGGTGCCCTATCGCCCGGAACATAAGCCTTCTAATCATAACGCTGAATACCTACATTGATTTTGGGAGTCCATGGGTTCACATTCCTCAACCTAACAAGTACTTATTTCGACCCCACTTCTGATTTTCAAACCACCTACCCCTTGCATGTACCCAATACCTACAACATTATTAATTATAGTGATATATAGCTGCCAGTGCTATCGGTGATACACACCCCGTTTGTAAAGATGGTCCCTATTGAACACACGGCTCAATATGGAAAATGATCAATGTGTGAGATCCCTGCTGTGGAATACTATCCCTTGATAGTCGTGTTCATCAATCAAATGAAGAGGAAATCCGTGGTGAGATGGGTGATACATTCCAATGAAGTATGGACGTTCCTTTTTGAAACTTCATTTCCGCCCTCGTTCCACTTTGTAATTGTTTTTCAGGTAAATGACTCATCCTTTAAACCCTATGGGGATGGACTCCAACAATACCGACTTGGTGATTCCATGTCTTCAAGCAATGCTCAAACCGGAACGGTTTCCAAACAACTCGTCATCGGATTTTCAAAATGAATTGACTCCCCCAATATCACTATTCCCTATGGTGATAAATGGGAAGTTGTGTAAATTGAGAATCAGCATTCCAAATACATTGAAACTATTCCAAACTGAATTTTTGTCGTTTTCAATGGGTCCTCTACCACATCTCACCCCCACACCACAGCAGGTACCCTTCTTAAAACGGAAATACCCCCAAACGCCCCTCTACCCAGGGTGGTATTCAATTGCGTATAGGACCTCAAGGACCCCCGGGTGATCCTGGTCCCCGTGGTGAGAAAGGGGATCCTGGTCCCCGTGGTGAGAAAGGGGATCCCGGTCCCCGTGGTGAGAAAGGGGATCCGGTCCCGTGGTGAGAAAGGTGATAAAGGTGACAAGGGTGAAAAGGTGACAAGGGTGACAAGGGTGACAAGGGTGACAAGGGTGATAAGGGTGATAAAGGTGATAAAGGTGATAAGGTGACAAGGGTGATAAAGGTGATAAAGGTGATCGTGGTTCCAAAGGATTGAAAGGTGATAAAGGTGACAAAGGTGACAAAGGTGATCCTGGTAAAAGTATAACCACTTCCAATATACGTCATGGAAGGGATGGTAAAGATGGTCGTCATGGAAGGGATGGAGAACGTGGACCTAAAGGTGATAAAGGTGATAAAGGCCCACAGGGACCCCAAGGTCCCCAAGGGAGAGATGGTGAACGAGGTGTACAAGGTGCTCGTGGTGTACAAGGAGAACGAGGTCCACAAGGTGTTAAAGGTGACATAGGTCCACATGGACCCCCTGGGAAACGTGGTGCCCAAGGTGACATAGGTCTACCTGGTATTCGTGGTGTGGAAGGTCCAACAGGCCCCCCTGGAAAACAGGGTGTACAAGGTCCCCCAGGTCCCCCAGGCCCTATTGGCCCCATAGGACCTGTAGGCCCTGAAGGAAAACGTGGTCCCATGGGAAAACGAGGTCCACCTGGGATTGGAGGTGGTGGCGCTAAAAAAGTGCAATTAAAAACCGCTGCCCTCAATCAATCAGAAATTCCCATTGGTATTTTAGATACCATGTATCACAACACCGCAAAAGCTAAAAAGCTACAAACCACAATGGGGATACGTTACAAAACTCAATTACCCATCTTTTACTGTGAATATCCATTAACCCCTGAACTCACCATTCACTCCATTACTTTTAAAAAGAATGGACATGGCCCCCATTCACCTATGACACCACAAGTGCCTCACATAAAACGACTCTTTTTTGATCCATCCCCTTATCTCCTTTATCTGAATAAATTGGTAACTTTCTTTGATCCCAATGCCAAAAATAAACATCATCCTAAAGTGGTGGACTATAATAACACTAACGAACTACTCATCCACTTGGATATTCAA